>OZ023269.1:27660007-27835953 GCA_964006375.1 Tillus elongatus | reverse complement strand
AATGTGCCTAATCTCTATGTGTGTGCGACCGTGATAATCATCCCTATTTTTGTCGATCTTACTGATGCTAAATGTGGTTCAGAATTAAGACAATCGGTATTGAAAGCACAACCGAGTCCCTTTCAGTTCAATGTTACATTTCAATTCATCAATTGTTGTTGCCCTTCATTTATTTTTTAAATCCATACATTCTGGCTTGCTTTAAAAAAAGGCAAGAGAACGTCGAGTGAACATACTCCAAATCTCTGAACGTTCTTGCCTTTTGCTCCCGACCAATCCTACCAATTTTTGTCACCAACTTTTGTTAAGTGTCACCCCAAGACTTATGTAGCTCTCGCAAAGAAGCTAGTAAAAAAACAATTGATTATTCAGATAACTACAGCAATGTGATATTAAATACCTGTGGTGAGCGCTAATAAGTAGGTACAGTGATAAAACGCAATCTACAACGTCCGAGTAAAAATACTGACGATTGTTTCGCTAATAAAGTTGGTTTTATCAAATGATGGAATAAACTAGAGAAATGTAACAATTCTTTACAGATACCTGTCAACATTTGGCTGCAAGAACAGAGAATAAACGTATTTATATTTATTACAATTTCTTAGAGGTGTGTTGCCTTCTAAGAACTATATTAATGAACTAACATAAAAGATGATTGCGACAAAGAACAACACTCAGTAAATCAATTAGAAGATATTTTTGGGTTTTATGTTAGTTAAAATACATTTTAAAACAACCAGATGTATTAAAAAGCTTAATGCTTGGCGGGTATTTTAGTTGGTAATGTTCTCTAGATATATATAACCTGGTAGGAGTTTCCTTTAAATCTAGTATAATTTATATTTTAATAAAAAGCTAAGCTAGTTGGAGAAACAATCATAAGGTTAAAAAATATGGCAAAATGGGTTGTCCAATGGCACTTAACCATTATTGTGGGCTATACGGTTTAATATTAATTGTCGAATAAATTATTTAAGACAGACAATATTTTATAGATTCTTTGCAAATTGGCACATGCCGGTTTTATCTTAACTTATTAGCAATAAGGCTGTGGCAGTTTTATATATGTTTATTTAATTTCCATAACCATTTTTTGGAACAGGATACTTTACTTAACTTTTTATGGAGTAGTTAAAATTAAATTTGCCATTTATGTTCTTTTGATCTTCTGTGCAGCGTTACTATAACCAAATCAAGGCCCATTTTACCCGACATTTATATTGTGATTGTGTTCTAATGTATAGTTTTGATAAATGAATGCCATTTTGAAATGAACGAGTTGTAGTGGTTGCAAGAATGTGTGCGTTATGTATTGAAACTAAATAAAATCGTCACCCAATTGTAAGAAGGTGTGCCTTTTTTTATCAATAAAAAATGATTATAAAGGTGTGCCTCTGAACCGAGGGGTATTGGGTTCGAATCCCCAAATTTAGTGTATACTGTAAATTTAACATCAACCGACGTTGTGGCATTGTATTTGAGCAAGTTGAAGGTCTGCACGTCCCGCCGTTCGGAGGGGGTTGATCCCATGTCCATGCACGATATAGATCCCTATCCTTCTTACGGAAAGGCAGGGACTCGGCAAAATTTGCAGGATAGTGAGGTACACTGCTCACTGGCGTCGGTGATTGGTCATAGTCGCGTAAATAGGCCAAAGTTTAAAAAAATCGTTTAAATAAAATCAGTGCGTGAAGTGAAATGCTGATGCGATTGCGTCGTATTATGCTGTGGTTAGAGTTAGAGCAGCGAACAGACTAGTGGTGTGCTCCCCCCAACCCCTCTCTCTCTCTCTCTCTCTCTGCTACGTAATCAGGGTTTCTGTTTTTCAATAGTCTGCCAAGCTAGATATATTATTGTAAATTGAATTCTAATTGTAAATACCTTGTGATTAAGTGCACTAATACGTTGTTTTGGCTAAGTTAATTTATTTTTATTAAATCTTCAACGTCACCACGACAGAGTTAAGAAAACATTACAAGAAAGATTATAGTTTAATGTTTTTTAGAGTAATAGCTATTCTATATGCCGTGTGAATAAACCAATAAAGGCTAACTTAACACTGCTAAAACTTATTTCCCACGCCCTTTTAACTCGAAATTTGGCCAATAACTCTACGAGAAACCGTTTTATAAAAAAAAGCCGCCATTAAAATGAGTAAATTTAACGGAAAATTCCAAAAATTTTATATTGCTTGAGTTTAGCGAAGAAATGAATCAAGATCATAAATCTGAAACATTTAAGTATACTTAAATGTAATTGCTTCCACATCGTCACAGCGTGTGGAAGTATCGCATCGGCGACAAAAATGTCAAACAACTTTTTTCGTTTAAACGCCGTAAAAGGGTCATAACATATAAAAAACATCATTTGGGAACGATTTTTTTTTTGTCTGTCGGTTTGTGTGTCTGTCTGTTTGTAGCCAAGATAACATAAGAACGAATTGAGATATCGTCTTGCAATTTGGTATAGACTTAGCCCTCGACAAACTAACGGTTCGGATTGTTTTGGGTACATTCGCATTAGAGGGTAGGGGATGAATTGGGGGTGATTTGGTGAAAATTGAATTTTTTTCGTCAATACTCGAATAATATAACGTTTTAGGGTTTATTTATTAGAAAACTTTTAATTTAATCACACATCTGGTATTCTGTGCTGAAATTAAATAAGGGGTTGAATGTGTGGGAGTGGAATATTGTTCACAAAAATTTAGAATTCTTTGCTAAAACGGCGTAAAAAGTTTCAAAACACAGAAAAGACGGTTCGGATTGTTTTTGGGTAAAATCGCTTTAGGGGGTAGGGGATGAATTGGGGGCGATTTGGTGAAAATTGAAATTTTGTCGTCAAAACTCGAGTAATATAACGTTTTAGGGTTTAGTTATTAAAAAACTTTTAATTTCATCAAAAATCTGGCATTCTGTGCCAAAATTATATTAGGGGTTGAATGTGTCGGGGGTAGAATATTGTTGAAAAGAATTTCGAAATTTTGTTTTGTTAAAACGGCGTAAACGTCTCAAAACACATAGAAAACTTGATTCTGGAACGAAATTTTTTTGTCTGTCGGTCGGTCGGTCTGTCGGCATGTACCACGGTCTGTTAATAGGTGCAATAATTTTCGAACGAATTCAGATATCATCTTAAAATGTGTTATACAGTTAGCATCCGACAAGGGAACGCTTCGATATTTTTTTCGGTAAGATTGCTTCAGGGGGTCGAGATAAATAAGGAGTGATTTGGTGATAATTGATATTTTTTCAATAAAACTCGAGTGATATAAGGTTTCGAAAGTTTATGGGTACGGAATACAAATATTTTCTTTTCTGGCCCCAAATTCATTCCATGAGAATGTTTTTCTGATGAAAATAAATTATCGCAGCTATGTGGAAGTTATGATTCTATTTGCAACACGATTTTACTTCCACACCGTCACAACGTGTGGAAGTATCGCACCGGCGACAAAAATTTCACAATTTTTTTTGCTCAAACGTAAAAAGTATCCAAACATACATAAAACATGATTTGGGACCGAATTTTGTTTTTGTATGTCGGTCTGTATGTCTGTCTGTAGCCACGATAACTTTAGAACGAATTGAGATATCGTCTTCAAATTAAGTATACAGTTATCACTCGACAAACCAACAGTTCGGATTGTTTTTGGGTAAAATCGCTTTAGTGGCTAGGGGATGAATGGGGATGATTTGGTGAAAACTGGTATTTTTTCGTTAAAACTCGAGTAATATAACGTTTTAGGGTTTATTTATTAGAATTTATTTATTATAATTTTAATCTCATCAAACATCTGGTATTATGTGCTGAAATTGAATGTGTTTGTTGAATGTGTAGGGGTGGAATATTGTTGAAAAAATTTCGATTTTTTTTTGCTAAACCGCGTAAAAAGTTTCAAAACACTTGATTCTGGAAGGAACATTTTTGTGTCTGTCGGTCTGTCGGTATGTACGTCTGTCTGTTGATAAGCGTAATAGCTTTCGAACGAATTGAGATATCATCTTCAAATTTGGTATTCAGTTAGAACCCGACAAAGGAACGCTTCGAATTGTTTTTGGGTAAGACCTTTTCAGGGGGTAGGGGACAAGTAAGGGGCAGTTGGGTAAAAATTAACAATTTTTTCAATAAGACTCGAGTAATATAACGTTTCAAAAGTTTATGGGTACATAAATACGAATATTTTCTTTGTGGTTAAGTCATGGACCCTAAATTCATTCCATGAGAATAAATTATCACAGATATGTGGAATTTATGATTGAATTTGCAGCACTATTTATCTTCAGATTTAGAGCCTCGGTGGTTTAGTGGTAAGGACGTGTACCTCTGAACCAAGGGGTACCGGGTTCGGTTCCCAGGGTTACCATTTCACTTTTGCAGTACGTACTGTACAATTAACATTAATCGAGGTTGTGGCATTGTATTTGAGTAAGTTGAACGTCTTCACCTTCCGCCCTTCGGAGGGGGCGTAAATAGCTGTGGATCCAGTGTCCATGCGATGTTGGGCACGTTAAAGATCCCTACCCTCCTTACAGAAAAGCAGGGATTCAACAATATTTCCGGGATAGTGAGGTGAAAATGCTCCCTGGTGCCAGTGATTGGCCATAATTGCGGAAATAGACCGACGCTGAAAGAAAAAAAAAAAAGAAAACTGACTTCATTAAGGATAACTCAAAAACTACTGCTCAGATCTTGATCAAATTTATGCTGAACTACATGAGAAGCACGACTTTTCAAATAAAAGAAGAATCATCAAAATTGGTTCACCTAGAAAAAAGTTCTGAGGTAACACACATAAAAAAATACAGTCGATTTGAGAACCTCCTCCTTTTTTTTAAGTCGGTTAGAAAGGATATCTTGAGATTTGATCGAATAATAACGGCAGAATTTCTCTTTAATTAAAAGCAGCCACCACGTAGAAATGATGGAGTGTGCTAAGACAAAAATCACAAGAGATGATATAGTTCAAGACATTGAAATCACACCCATACTAAGCGATACCTTGAAGCACAATCCAATCATCTTCTGAGCCTAGCGTGTATAAACTTTTACAGTATAAATTTATACGGTATAAATTTATACCGCAAGAAATTATAATAATAAAATAGTCTTTCATAGAGATACAAAGTTTCTCTATTATTATTATTAATAGACGGCTAATTATAACAAGCATAAGCGTTTGAAAGAAGTTTCAGTAAAATATATTTTTACAAAAAAGATAATCGGCAAATGACAATTTATTGCAACAGTTTTTTGTGTGAAAAGAAGTCATATAAAGTGAAAATAATAAATGGGAATTGGATTCAACGTTGCCGAATTGTGCTTATCTACTTGAGTTTCTAAGCAATATTACTAATTTACTAAAATCAAGTTCCATTTCTTTTTTTTTTCTTGTGAGTGTGTTCATTTATCTATTTTTTAATAAATGGGCGTCACATTAAAAATCGTACGTTAAGCTAACTTTCACAGAACAGGTTAGAGTTGAGTTGTTTTTTTTTGACCAAAACCTATCCTTTATTGCGCTTACGCCTTAATAACGAAGATCTTTTTCCAAAAGTTTTAAAAATGTATTGAACCAAAAAGATCTTTGAGTAATTTAATGTAATTGGTTTTTTTGCCAATACATATCTCGAAACATAAGGATATAATCGTATGTGCCAAAAAGGAAGTTGTTGTATCAGGTCCTTTGAAAGGTATGATGTTTATAAAATCAGTATATAGTTACGCTGGCCACCATTTTATAATACTTGACTGGAGTAAAGAATGATTGAAGGCTAAGCATTTGATACTTTGAAGTAGATTTCTAAAATCTTTTTATCTTGAGAATTGGTCAATCAACAATTAGGTATGAGGAAAGACGTTTCTAAAACCAAAGGCCAACATTTTGATATTTTTTAAAACTAATTTGGTTTAGTGAAAAAGGAATACATCAAAACTTTGACATTTCTGAAGCCAACCAAGTGCTTTTCATCTTTAGATTTGATTAGAATATCGAGGGTAAGACATTTATGTATAAAAAGTGGACGCCAGTTTGAAACGAGTAGCTTTGTCAAAAATTACGAGAAGTAAAATAAAACAAACAAAAATCTTGCACCCTACGTGGCTGGGTTTCTAATATCTTTTATCTTACGTTTGCAAAAATTGTATACAACAAAAACGCAGTTATTAGCTCAAAGCTCTCAAAAGCTATTGTGTTTACAATATCGTTCCACGCACACGCACGCGCAAAAATTAATTCGAAGGTAGGTATATTGCCATAAACAATAAACAGTGGGCGAGTTCACCAGACGCCAGTAGCTGCATTGTTATGTCATTTGTCAACATTTTTTTGACAGAACAATGAGTACACTTGGATAACCCGAATCACCATAACACATATTTTTAAAGACCTGACGATCGTTTCCCTTACAAAGATAGCGTCATCAGAGGATGAAAAATTCTAACTACTTACTACTAAACATCACCTTTTATACAGAGTTTTTGGTAAAGAACGACACCGTGAGCGAGATTAAATCGCAGACAAATTTTCTGTGTATTCTGCTTTAATTGCCGGACGAGGTCTTTGAACCTCCTTTGTCACTCTACCTGACAGATATTTTTATCATCAAAGATGGAGCGCAAACAGAGGACCGCAAACCAGTGGCGGGGCTCGATTTAAGGAAATTTTGTTTTTTATTGCCCTAGAAATATAATTACTTTCGAACGCATCTAGCTTCGCTGTCTATCTTTTAGCACTTAACATAAGTTTCAGATTTTCTTTATCAATGGGGTGGTTACTGTCCCAAATATGTTGTGCCACGCATGACTTGTCTACACTACCGTATCTGAGCTGTGCCAGATATTCACGAAATCTAGTCTCAATGTGTCTCCTAGTCTGCCCAACGTATTTAATATTACAATATTTACAACCTATCTCATAGATACTCGACATTTTAGTGGATTTATCTTTATCTTTCGTATTACATAACAAATTTCTTAAATTATTTTTTCTCGAAAAAGTCAGTTGCAAATCGACTTTCTTAAAAATGCTCTCGAGACGCCTTGTGATACGCGGTCCAAAAGGTAAGCAAACAATTTTTTCTCTATTTTATGTTTCCTAAATGTTGTGCATTCCGCAAACATTTTCTTTGTACTGTATCTATTAATTAATTTTTCCGCTAAGCAATCCGAATGTCCGTTATATTTAGCCAGGTTTTTGATGTACTCTAATTCTATACTATATCTACTTTTACTTAAGGGAACATTTATCATCTATCATCTATATATTTACATCGAATGATATCAAAACCTCGCCTTTCACCAATTTAACATCTTTAATTTTAGTAATGAATTCGAGTCAATTTGACACTCAATAACTTTTTTGGTTAACAGGTAAGCTTTTAAACTCATTTGACAGCCACTACGCTATACACAACATATTTGGGATAATAACCACCACATTGATAAAGAAAATCTGAAACCTATCAAAAATGTCAGACAACCAGCGAAGCTAGATGCGTAGGAAAGTACTTATATTTCTAGGACAATAAAAAACAAAAGTTCCTTAAATAGAGCCCTGCCACTGGTTTGCAGTCCTCTGTGTGCGCTCTGTCTTTGATGCAGATAAACATTTAGAAACCTGTCAGGTGCAGTGGTAAAGGAGGTTCAAAGACCTCGTCTGGCATTAAAAGCACCATACACAGAAACTTTGTTAGTGAAACGATCGTCAGGTCAAAAATATGTGTTGTGGTGATTTGGGTTCTCCAAGTGTATATACCAGTGTTTATCCTAGGTTCCAATCTTCACTTAGACAACAATGAGGCTGCTGGCGAAAACGCCCATTGCTGAAAATGGATTGCTTCTAGATGTTACCGAACGGTCAAGGTTATGCCTCTAAATGACCTTCGAATTACGGTGTTTTTTTAAACCGTACTTTAAACTAGTAGAGATGTTTTCTAGTTTTTTTAATCAAAGGAAAGCAATAAATTTACTAAAAATAAACACACACATAAATATCCGATTTTTACAATCAAAACTTGATTTTTGTGCAATTTTTTTTCTATAGAGCATAAAAACAAATTCTACTTGTGGAACTGGGAAGCTATCAAATCTAGTTTTAAACTTGCCGATCCTGAACTGAGTGGGATTGGCGAATATCTTTGGTTAGCCAATACAGAATGGACGAGTTTTATTAAGATTCACTAATTATATAAAACATATAGTGCTAGAATAATTGTTTATATGTAGGTACTTAGTCATTGCTTTAACATATTTCACCAAATTAGCTGTATCGATACCACAGGGGTGTTAAATGCGTTGATGAAGGCTGGCTTACATATATTTGTTTTATTTAGCGAAACCTCTATGATGTGACAACAAAATTATTTAATATAAGTATATACGTAGAGATCTCTACTCTGGCTCCACAGCCCACACAATTTTTCTAAAGTATGCTTGTTAGTAACTTTTTTATTTTCTCAGCAACCGGTTTCGCCAGTACGGAATCTTCAGGTTCGAGAAAATTAAAGTCAGTTATATTCGACCGTGAAAACTGTCAACAGTTTTAATTTATATTATTGTGTATTTTCAAGACCTAAAATAAAGTTATTAGAAAACCATACAACCAGATCCGAATAGTGCTAGATGCTTTTTTGTTTTTTCGAATTAAAAACAAATCGCTCTGTTATTAGTTACCATATTTCTTTTTGTGAATCAAATTACTTGTGTTATTATTTATTTATAATTTAAAGATAAAAAATATTTTCAAGTTGACATGGAAAACCTTATTTTTATAGTCTCTATTCGTTTTTCGCTAAACTCTAGCTGGTCAAAATGAAAGCCTGCAACGTATTCGTAAGTAGAACGATTTTGTAAAAATGATGAACTTCAAAAAGCCTGTTTAGTGCTAATATAACTATTAAATCTTGGCATATACCCATAATCCATATTGTATAGGTATTGGTAAAATGTAGTTAATCGTCCAAAAAGCCTTAAAGCTTAAGAACTTTAATCTTGGCATATGCAATCCTTGTCGGTAGTACATAATCATAAAAAATGTAGTCGTTACAAACCCAATTGGATTGGTTTACATGGAGATGTTTTTGTTTTATTTTTTTTAACAAAATGGTCTTTGTTATTACTTTTAAAAATGAATGTGTTTTGCAATCAATTTAAAAGCAGTATAATATATACTTTAAAACTTCGCTTGATTTTTTGCCAAATAAACATATTTCAACATGGCAGCCATTTTTCGCACAAAAAAATTTTTTTACACTGCTATTATTTGGTCGAATCTGAAGACGAAAACTACTTTTAAGTAGACTTGAAAAATGTCAAATTTGTGATATATTAATTTTCTTGCTAAACTTTGTGTGTGTGTGTGTTTTGTTTCTTTAACGTCGGCCTATTTCCGCGACTATGGCCAATCAGCGACGCCAGGAAACAGTTTCACCTCACTATCCTGGAAATTTTGCCGAACCTCTGCATTTCTGCAAGGAGGGTAGGGATCTTTAACGTGCCCAACATCGCATGGACACGGGACCGACGGCTTTACGCCCCCCTCCGAAGGGCGGAACGTGCAGACATTCAACTTGCTCAAATGCAAGGCCAGAACCTCGGTTAATGTTAATGTTACAGTTGTACTGAAAAAGTAAAAGGAGAACCCTGGAATCAAACCCAGTACCCTTCGGTTCGGAGGCACACGTTCTTACCCCTGAACCACCGAGGCTCTATGCTAAACTTTAAAATTTTTAAATGGCGGCCAATGTGTGTCTACCTAGAAGAGTTATGTGTAAACATGATGATTACTTCAGAAAGCCATGAGTTAATAACTTTTATCTTTGCATACCTATACAACTCTTGTAAGCGTAAAATGTACTTGTATAAAAATAAGCAGCAGGATCGAGAAACTCTGAGATGTTTTTTTTTACTTTTTACTTTTAATTTATGAATATGGGTATATTAACAAAACAAATTGCATTGGATGTTTTGTTATAAACTAAATAACGCAAATATAACTTATCTGATTTTTTGGTAGATCTATTTATTTCCAAATGGCGGCAATTTTTTTCAAATAGATTATTTTTAATGTTTTATTAATTGACTTAATCTTGAGTTAAAAAGTATTTGACAATAGGTTTCAAAATAAGTGTCAGATTTGTGGTCTTTATATAGTTCATTTTTCTGTATAGCGCTTTCGTATGCATGATAATTTTTCAAATGCGAGATTAGTTTATTTTCCATGCCCTCAAATCTGGTGTAAAACAATTTTTTTAAATTCAAGATACTTAAAGAAGCTTTTTTTCGTATTTGTCCTCTTCAAAAAAATTGAAAAAAAAAAGATCTACCTTTCTTATTTGTTCATTTTAACACCATATGGAATACCTATTACGCTTATCCTAAAAAACCAAAATATGGTTGTCAATCTTTATACTTTACAGTTGTTTTAGTTTAAATGGACGGCCATTTAAAAAAATATTTGTTAGAGCATAATCGTCTCACATCAGTTCAAAGAGGTAAATCAGATAACATTCGGCAAGGTCGATGTAACCCCCAATTATTAATGTTGAACCTGAAACGAATTTTTTTATTAGCGACAGTCTGTTATACTGGTCGTTCCAGGAAGATCGGCATACAGTAAACCTGTCCTATAATAATAGGTATACACTTTTTATATAAACCACGTGTGAAACTTTGATGTGTTACCTGTTTTACCGTCATATGATTATTGATTTTTATTCTGCCTTTCTCTAATTGGAAGATGGAACTCATATTTATATTCTGTTATATTTTCCTATTTATCAGTTTGATTTAAATGATTAAATCTTGAACTAAACTATTCCCGTTAGCACTGGGTAACGCTAGTTCATAGTAGGTATTGCTTCCCTCTAGCGAATTTTCATTGAGAAAATTATCTTATAGAGGTATCGATAATAAAACTTTCCAATCTATAACTTCTGATGCAACTTTTTACGTGTCTTTCTTTTGTTAATAGCTTTAAATAGTTCATTAGCCACCCCAGTCGTATCAGTTTTTTCAGAAAAAAAATTGCCTTCGAAAAATGTTTGTAAATTCGAAAAAACAAGAGGTTGCATGCCCGGAACGCAAACTCTGATTGGAGGTTTTATTTATCAACATGTACCTAGCAATTATAGTAGATTTTTTAGTACAGATAAAGTTTCAAGTCATTTTTCCATTTGATAAAACAATAATTGTACAGTCAATGTGACGTAACAATGAAGCAGATGAAGTGTATATCGCAAAATAAAAGATATGTTAAAATCTATTTCCTTGTCCCACGCTTATTTGCCACCAAAGAGCATAATCTGAGTTTATATAAAATTTATTCTTTTTCTTGAACGATGCTGTGTCTGTGTCCAGATTCGAATATGTATTATGTATTAAACATATTTTGATGGCAACTCACGATTTGAAAAATACATGAGAATTATTTAAAGTGAGTACCTACCGACATTCCTGGACATATATTATAATTTGGGAAATGTCAAAGTGATTGTTTTAACAACAATAAATAATAATTTGATTGATGTTAAAAATTCGTAGTCTATAAGTTTATTTGCCTAAAGATTGCAAAAAATAGTGCTGTAAATTGAATCGTAACTTCCACATAGCTGTGATGATATACTCTCCTCAGAAAAACATTCTCATGAAATTAATTTAGGGTCCATGACTTCACCACAAAGAAAATATTCATATTCCTGTACCCATAAACTTCTGAAACGTTATATAACTCGAGTTTTAACGAAGAAATTGCCAATTTTCACCAAATCATCCCTCATTTATCCCCTGCCCCCTAAAGCGATCTTACCCTAAATCAATTCGAAGCGTTCTTTTGTCGGGTGCTAACTGGATATCAAATTTGGAGATTATATCTCAATTCGTTCGAAAGTTATTGCGCCTACTAACAGACAGACGTACAGGCCCACAGACCGACCGACCGACCGACAGAACCACAGACAAAGAAATTGTGCAAACTCAAGTTTTCTATATGTTTTGAGATTTTATACGCCGATTTAGTAAAAAAAATCCAGATTCCTGTCACCGATATTCCACCTCTAAACAGAATACTAGATGTTTGATGAAACTGAAAGTTTTCTAATAAACAAACCCCAAACTGTTATTACTCGAGTTTTAACGAAAAAATGTCAATTTTCACCAAATCACCCCCATTCATCCCCTATCGCCTAGAGCGATTTTACCCCAAAACAATCCGAACCATTTGTTTGTCAGGTGCTAACTGTATACAAAATTTAAAGACGACACATCAAACAGACAGATATACAGACCGACAGACAAAAAAATTCGTTCCCATATCGTGTTTTCTATATGTTTTGAGAAATTTTACAATGTTTAAGCAAAAAAAATTGAAATTTTTGTCGCCGATATCATACTTCCACACATATTGACGATGTGGAAGTAATAATGGTTCAATTCAGGTGACACTTCAAAGTGGTGTGTGTTTGTCAGAAAATAAAGGCAATGTTTGCGATTGAAAATAGAATGGATAAACAGTAATTCAGTAATTTCAAATATCGAAATTCAAATTGTCAATGTCATCGTGGAAATGTTGGTATCTATATAGCTTGATCTAAGCTGTCAAGTAGCGTCCTTGCCAAGTTTAAAATCTATTTCTCAAATGGTGCGCTCTAAAATGAAAACTTTAAACTAGCGGGGACAGTTACTACAATTTTGCTTCTAGAATGGGACGCTTACATGAAATTATTATAACTACAATCAGTATAACCATCTAACAAATCTTGGCAGCAGAAAAATTCTGACAGCAGGTTAAAATAGTGCTGCAAATTGAATCATAACTCCCACACAGCTGTGATAATCTACTCTCTTCAAAAAGACATTCTCACGAAATTAATTTTGGGTCCATGATTTGACCACGAAGAAAATATTTGTATCCCTGTACTCATAAACTTCTCAAACGTTATATTACTCGAGTGTTAACAAAAAAATGTTCATTTTCAGCAAATCACCCCTTATTTATACCCCCCCCCCCTGAAGCGAGCTTACCCAAAAACAATTCGAAGCGTCCTGGATACCAAATTTGAGAGAGACGTGCAGGCGGACAAACCTATCGACCAACAGACTAAACATTCTCGTTCAGGAATCAAGTTTTCTATATGTTTTGAGACTTTATACGCCGTTTTAATTTTTTTAAAATGTTTGAAATTTTTGTCACCGATATTCCACCACCCCACATTCAACCCCTAATTTAATATCAACACAGAATACCAGATGTTTGATGAAACTAAAAGTTTTCTAATTAAAAAAACCCCAGAATAAACTTCTGAAACGTTATATTACTCGAGTTTTAACGAAAAAATGTCAATTTTCACCAAATCATCCCGCATTCATCCCCTACTCCCTGGAGTAATTTTACCCAAAAACAGTCCGAACCGTTAGTTTGTCGGGTGATAACTGTATACTAAATTTGAAGACAATATCTCAATTCGTTCTAAAGTTATTGTGGCTATTACAAACAGACAGACATACAGACCGACAGACTGGCAGAGACCAAAAATTTTGTTTCCAAAATCATGTTTTCTATATAATAATAACACCACAATAGATAAACTTTGCACCCAGAAATCTTTGACTTTGCGGGGGGAGCTTACATACACATATAATCACCACCCATAACTCTTCAGAAGCCGTTCTTTCCACATTTGAATGAAAAAGACCGACTGTCCGAATACGAGACTCGAACCCGCGACCCTCTAGTCCGATTCTAGAGGCTATTCACCTCACTATCCTGGCAATTTTGCCGAACCCCTGCATTTCTGCAAGGAGGGTAGGGATCTTTAACGTGCCCAACATTGCATGGACACGGGACCGACGGCTTTACGCCCGCCCCCCTCGAGAACTGTGCTATTCAGCCTGCATATGTTTTAAGACTTTTTACGACGTAATTTTTTTTTGTCGCCGATGCCATAATTCCACATGCATTGGCGATGTGGAGGTAATGAACGAACACGAGTTTGTGATAAACATTTGTATTCGCGTAAAAGACGAAACCGGTTACAGAGAAGAAAATAAGGGTAAAAGTTTACTTTCCGAGTATTCGATTCTTATGAAATTTTGTATCCAAATGTGTTTTGTGGTGTAAATCACGAAAATCACAATCAAAATGAGGGCAGAAGCAAACTTTTGGAGTTATTTTGATTTGTTTTTGTAAAACGTAAGTATTTTACTCACATTTGCGACATGTTTTTGTCACATTTTAAACATTTTCTTGAAAATGTGTGAATGGCTAAATTAGCCACAGACAAGCAATTTCGACTATACATACATACATACACATTTTCGGGGATTGTTCGTTTTACATCAAGCTAAAAAAGATCCTCTATTTTAATTCATTTTCATATAGTTAGTGCACGCCCTATAGTTTTTACGTGTCTGTAGATTTCTTTTCTTTTCATCGATAATCCCCTTTTTTTTTTAATTTCAACAACACACCACGAGGGCTTACAGCCTAAATACTTTCGTACCGTGGGTGTTGACAAGGAGGAAAGAGGCAGCTTGTTAATGCTGGACTTGAAGGTTTGGAGGTTCGGAGGAGAAGGAAAAACATGTGCCGGCAAGGAATTCCACAACTTGGAAGGCCTCGGGACAAAAGAGCGGGCATAACAAGATGTTCTAAGTCTGGTGACCTGGACAGTAAAAGGGTGCATTCGCTCTGTTCCCCTGGTAGATCTGTTGGGGCAGCAGGTGGGGGAACTATGGAGGAAAGCTACTCTGAGCAGTGCCCGTGTAGATATCTATAAAAGAGAGAGAGGTCACCAACGGCACGTCGGTGGGCAAGGGATGGCAGCCTTTGGGTGAGGGTATGGTCACCGATGAGACGTATAGCTCTCTTTTGAATGGAGTCCAGGATAGCTAGTGTAGAAGCGGCAGCAGCACCCCAGATGTGGGAGCAGTATTCGAGGTTTGGCCTTATTTGTGAAGTATATAAGGTATAGAGATTAGCTGGTGAAAAGTATTTGCGAGCCCGGAAGAGGAAACCTAATTTCTTAGCAGCCGCTTCTGCAATTGATGTGACATGTTGGTGCCAATTAAGTTGACGTTGACATTGGACATATAAAATCAACTTCATGTCATACATTTTGACATCTGACTTTATTACAAAAAGTTATTTGGTAATAATTTTTTTAAACAAAACCTGAAAACCTTGAAAAGTGAATATGTTCAGTGGAATAAGGTACTAAAGCATTAAATTAGTTAGTATATTTATATCGGTTATGTGAAGCGAGATATGCACCAAAACATATCGAAAATGTCAGTACTTTTCTTACAAAAAAATCCAAATAACTCCAAAAGTTTGCTTCTGCCCTCCTTTTTGTTTGTGATTTTCGCCATCTACACTCCTAAACACGCTTGTATATAAAATTTTATAGGAATGCGGAAAGTATAGTTGTATACCAAAATAAGCACTTGTGAAACCAGAAAAATCTTTCTATACATCTGTATTTATATGATTTTTTTGCTAGAACTTTTTTTACCGAATAGTTTACTAATTTCCAGTAACTTATTCATCTTTAAATTATATGAAAAATAAAAGTTCTGCGAAGTAGTTAAATACCAATTTTAAAAACTGAGTACCTACTAATATGAAGGTTGCAAAGTATCTTCATAAAAATACGTTTGTAAAGTTTAGGGCATTTACTAAAAATGATCTAGAAATAGTTTCGATACTGCACTTTGCAAACGCTAGGCATTTCGTAGCTAATAATGAAATTTCTTGGCATGCGCTACTAGCGCCACTATTGCAGCAAGACACGCCCTGCATAAAAACTGTTTACGCTTGACGTCCCCGAAAGGACTATTATATACACAACCTTGTAGTCTCCTAAAAGCCGCATAGTTGAATAGAGCATTATTCGGGGACAGTCCTCATAATGATGCTTATATGCGCATAATTTGTCAGGACGGTCCTTGAAAAGCGCAAAAGTCCCCGCAAAGATGATTAGATCGCTAAAATGGTCCTCGAAAAGGAGCGAATACGTATATATATATATATATATATATATATATATATATATATATATCGTTGAGCCTCCCCAAATCATATATATATATATATATATATATATATATATATATATATATATATATATATATATATATATATCCTTATAAGAATAAGTCTAATAGCCTAATATTGGGTGATTGTGCTGGTCATTCTAAAGATCCTCGCCTCCTTATCCACCGATTTGGAAATATTAAGTCGAAGTACTGCCGGACATTAATTTGGTAATGTGCTGGTGCTCCATCCTATAAACATATAAAAATTGAAACTGGCCCCGAATATGGGTTCTAAGGGTCCTAGTTCACGCTCATTTTAACAATTTTTTTTCTTGAATTCAAAAGCCGCAATCTCCTCATTGGTGATTTTTCCTAAAAAGATTCACTAAAGCATATAAAGTTCTTTATAACCTCAGACTAAATTGGAGGAGGTTTTCCGGAAAAATTTTGAGTTTTCATTCAAGAAAAATGTTTATCTCAGAAAATAAAAAAGCTATGATAACCAAATTTGATAGGTAGGTTTACGATATAAAAAGTAAACTATACACCAAAATTTAGATTTCTATCTTACAATAAAAAAAAGTTATAATAAAATATTTTGTGCCAGATCATTTCTATGAAAATTCGCTACCATAACGCACTTGCTGCGTCCAGGCTTTTTCCTATTAAAAAGGCGTAATAAAAAAACGTTATCGTTCGAAATAATATAATTAAAATATTATAATGTCTTATTCATGAAAAAGAAATTCACTACCATAACGCACTTGCTGCGTCCAGGCTTTTTCCTATTAAAAAGGCGTAATAAAAAAACGTTATCGTTCGAAATAATATAATTAAAATATTATAATGTCTTATTCATGAAAAAGAAATGCTCATTATGAAATGTGAAATTAAAATCAAGTAATTCGCTTAAAATTCACGTTATTCTTCAAAATTTCCATTTAACTTATTTTCATGTTATTAATAAACCTTTGATGTTCAACGAGAGGCAACTTCTTCTACACCAAAGTGTGAAATACTGAAAACATCAAACGAAATACGTCTAACGTAACAAAAAGAGGTATAATGGAAAAATGGATATCGAGCTAGCTCTAATTTTCACTGTACAGATATCAACAGGTGTTTAAGCGTCTAATGGAATAAATCAAATAAACAACTTTATTGCTTGGAATATCAAAGAAGCAGCCACCTCTCGCTGTTCACGCCGAATCCTGTGTTGAAATCTTCACTGCCTCTAACAAACCACAAAGTTTTTATAATGTTACAATTATATTGTATTGTATATTATATTGTATTGTATTATGCCCGATCTTCTTTCTTATTTACATCAATGACATACTGTTGGAATATAGTGAGTACTGTACGGTGATATCTTATGCCGATGACACTGCCATTCTGATTAAAGATTCTTCCTGGAATTGTACATATTATAGGGCAACTGACATTATCAGGAACTTGTGTAATGCATTAAAAAATGATTGCCTTTATATTAATATTCAAAAAACTAAACATATGCATTTTTCCCCCACAGTTGCCGGACTGCCTCCTTCCTCGAGAAACATCGTTATCAATGATACGGAAACTATAAATTGTGTTAATAGCTTAAGGTATTTGGGAGTGGAGCTTGACCGGCACCTAAAGTGGCGGTGTCATGTAGAAAAAATCAACTTAAAAATAAGAAAATTAATTAGAACTTTTTATGAAATAAGACATATATTAAATTATGAGAATTTACTTGCGGTTTACAGGGCACTTGTCGAGTCGACTTTGAGATATGGTATAACATGCTGGGGCTCTGCTTATGGTACAACTTTGTCGCCTCTCCAAATTACGCAGAACTTTATACTGAGAATTATGCTTAAAAAGGACATTTCATTTTCTACAGAGTTGCTTTACGGGAAAGATATATTGGACATCAGGGGGCTGTATACTCTAACAACCATTCACCATGTACACAGAAGTAAAAAAGCACCAAGTACTGCACAACACTCTTATCTTACTAGAGGTGTGAGTAGCAAATCTGTTACGTCTTCTTATCACAGAAAAACGGTATCTCAGCGGTACATATCATTTTTTGGTCCAAAGTTGTACAACAAACTTCCAACTTCTATTAAAACTATTAAAAGTAAATACAAATTTAAGAGAGCGCTAAGATCTTATGTTGCTGATAATTGTGTTACTTTAAAGAATATTATAAAATAATGTAAAGCGGGGCATATGAAAACAGGAATAATTTGTAGTAATAAATATTTGCACGAACATGGCAGGTGCATTTTGTAAGTTGGGTGAGTGTTTTCGGGGTTTATAAGTATTTGGCGGACTGTGGAGAGTGAGGGAAAAATGCGAGAGAAAGATAGGGTAATGGAGCATAGGGGAGGAGGTGACAGTGTAGAGTGGAAGGATGTCAGTGAGGGAGAATGTCAGAGAAGAAGAGAAGAGAGTCGGTGGATGTGAATGTGCTGATAATATGGTGGAAAAGATGTGGTGTGAAGTTGTTCTATGGTAAGACATATGAGTATTGAACTGGAATGTTTCAAATTGGTATCTGTTGTTTCTACATTGGACAGCGTCGGGGGGGGGGGGGGGGGGGGGGGGGCGGTTGTGAAATTAACTATGGTGTGGAGGGCGTGTTTTAGTTTTGTTTGTTTTTATTTCATTTTAGTTTTTGCTGATTAAGTCGAGGAGCCTATTAGGCGGTGGTTTTGCATTTGTTGTTCTTTAAATAAACATTAGTAGACAAGAGTAACGCAATATAAAATAGGTAGGTTATAATGTCACGGACAAGTGTATACTTATGTGACATAGATGTATGTATCTACTTTGTAAGCCTGGTTGTTTAATATTTGTGTTTATCACTAAGTTACTAAATGTATTTGCATATTAAATAAATAAATAAAAATAAATAAAATAAATATTTAATAGAATATATGTTTGGAGTGTTTATAACAAACAACCGTTTCTGGCTTATAGTTGCAATAGAACACAATTTTAGTTATTGGTTTCTACAAATTAAACTGCCAAACTGTCACTTAAAAATTTGGATGAAACCGTATTTTCTTCGGTTATACTACAATACTAAAATTGTATTACCTTTGTAGCCTATTATTGTTAATTTAAGTAATATCTATTAAAAAAACTTTTTAAAACAACGTTTCTGTAAAAGTGTACTAAAATGAGAATAATTTATTTTTCTGATCTTATACAGTGTACACACTTATGGAATAAAATTCATTATTCAGAAAAAAAAACAGTTTTTGTAGAAAACGCTGAGACACGTCTAGTTTAATTTGTCAAACGTTATCTTATATTCATAGTTAAAAAAAATAAACTTTATTCATTTTTTGAAAGTACCAACCCTACATTTTTTCATGACAATTCGATGGATCACATTTTTATGAATGCGGAGATACCCCATATGTACGGTCTAATATTACAGTTTTCGATACAGGGTGGAAATTTAATATCGAAATATTAAAGCTAAGCAGTTTACCCTGAAATTCAAATTTCGAAAATGCACTTAATAAAAACGTCCCTTCCTTATAACAAATGTTCAAACTGGTCTCTATTCACTTGCACACAACGAAATAATCTGCTGTGGAGTTCTTCCATAACTCTGCTCAACGCGTCAGGCGTTACGTTGCTAATTTCTGTTATTATTTTCATTTTCAAATCATCTAAATCAGCAGGTTGCGTTTTATTACTCTCGTTTTAAGGTATCTCCATAAAAAGTAATAAAGAGGTGTAAGATCTGGTGATCTAGCAAGCCACTCTACGAAACCTCTTCGTCCAATCCATCTTTGTTGAAAGACTTCGTGTCAATACTCCCGTACTTGAAGAGCAAAGTGGGGTGGTGCACCGTCTTGTTGAAACGATATCCTTCCATGGGGAATATTAGGTTCCATTACATTTGGATACAATTCTGCAATTCTACAATTGGGACAACCTGTTCTCTTAGTATTTCTAAATATCTTGGACTGTTTAGATTTTCTATAAAAACAGGTTCAACTACGTGATCGCCAATGATACCAGCCCAAGCGTTCAACTTCTGAGGACGCTGAGTGTGTGTCTGTCGCATCCAGTGGCGGTTTTCGGCAGCCCAGTATCTGCAATTTTGCCTGTTTACATCGCCATTCATAAGAAATGTTGCTTCATCGGAAAACAGAACGTCAGCAGAAGAAATAACATTTCTATGTAACATGTCCAGCAGTTGTTCACAAAATTGCAGTTTTCTATCAGAATCACCGTCAATCAACTCTTGAACGTATTGTAGTTTATAGGGATGCTTTTTTTTTAGACACCTTAAAACTGTTGATTGACTAACATCATTTTCACGTGCAACTCGACAGGTAGAAGTTGTTGGTTCTTCTTGAGAAGCCAATAAAATATTGAGTTTTACATCTTCTTCAACACACTTTGGTCTCATAGGCAGTGGTTTAACGTGTCCATAATCACGAAACTGTGAATGTATCTTAGACAGAGTTCCCTGGGTTAGTGGGGGCAGTTCTGGATGTTTTTCATTAAATAGATTAACAACTTGTGTCTGTGTTATACACATATCACCATACCCAATCATCATTAATATTTATGTTCGCAGATTTTCAGTTAAGTATCGCATTATTAGACCAAAAATTAATTGAAATTATCGAAACAAAATTACGACAAATTTATTAGCAGACCGTGCATTCAACACACTGCATCACAAAATAAAACATAACTGTTAAATTTCACCTTCCACACTGCCAAAATTGGTAGTTAATGAGAAGCGATTAGTGATACCAAGTACGTTTTAGATAAAAGACAAGATAACAAATTTAAGATAAGAGTCAGTGAAGGATTCCAAAGCAGATTATTTCGTTGTGTGCAAGAGAATAGATAAGATTTTGAACATTTATTATAAGAAAGGGTTTATTTTCGAAATTTGAATTTCAGGGTAAACTGTTTAGTTTTAATATTCCGGTATTAAATTTCCACCCTGTATTGAAAACTGTAATATTAGACCATACATATGGGGTATCTCCGCATTCAGAAAAAATGTGATCCATCGAATTGTGATGAAAAAATGTAGGGTTGCTATTTAAAAGAAAATGGATCAACTGGTGAGGGTAAAATGGTGGGAGTTTAATTTTTTTAACTATGATTTTAAGATAATGTTCGACAAATTAAACTTCACATGTTTCAGCTTTTTCCACAAAAACTATTTTTTGCTGAATAATGAATTTTATTCCATAAGTGTGTTTCACACAATATAATTTAAAAAAATGTATAGATTATTAAAACTAAAAGCGTTGAGCGTGACAATATGCTGTAGAATTTGTTCCAATAGTTCTTGGCTAATACGAACATTGTTATTATATATGTTGTATGTATACATTTATTATATGTTGAATATTAACTATCTATGGTATTTTGTATGTATTCACAATTTAAAATGTTTCTATGGAACAATGTTTAATAATTGATTTTCAACACATGTGGCGGGCCAACTTACTGCAACACATTTCAAAAAACCTGACGGTCGTTGCACTAACCAAGTTAGTGTCACCAGAGGATGGTTGGCCAAAAGACTGTCAAGCTTATGTTGATGCCGAATTAGATTTTCATAAACAAGAGAAATTTATTTGCTTATCGCAATTATTTGCTTCTATTTAAATTTGGACTATGATGCACCGCTCCCTCTCTTGGCAGGTGGTAGTGGAATTTTTCACGCCCGAGGAGGTACCACCCCATGCATCAAGGGGCCGGTGAAGTCCCAACGGAAGTTTCCGGTTCTGATGTATGAGTCGGTTTCCCTTATAAGCAAAAATGATGATGGCTCCTCCTTGTGCAAAGCATTCCGGAGGTAAAATACCCCTCCATTCGGATCTCCGGGAGAGAGGTTACAGGCGGCGCCAACATCAAAATTCAACATATCCTTCTAGAATATATGTGGCCTAAATTCTAACCTAAACTCTGTCCACAATTTCCTCCAGGCTAATAGGCCCCAACTCCTTTTCCTCACCGAAACCCAAATCAGTGCCAAAATAGCCACTAATCACCTAAATTTCCTGGGGTATGAGCTCCTAACTTCCTTTAGATTGCATGGAGGCGTGTGCGCATACGTCCGTAGCAATCTACCCTGCACCAGACTCCCCAATTTAGAAGCTGGAAGAAAAGACATACTATGGATAAAACTCTCTCTCAGGGCTGCAACTAAATTCATCTATTGCATTTACCGGTCACCTTCTGACAACAACTTTGTCCAGCTCTTTGACTACCTTTCTGAAAAAAACGACCATCTGATTTCTGAATATCCTTCCTCTGAGGTCACTATTCTTGGTGACTTCAACGTCCATAATAAGGAATGGCTAGGATCTTTAAAAACCGATCCACAAGGGAGAGCAGCGGAGGCCTTTGCAGTCAGCAACTCTTTAGCCAATATGGTTCAGCAGCCTACTTACTTTCCTCGCATCCCAACACACAGCTCAAATCCCTTGGATCTCCTTCTTACTACAAATCCTGAATGCTATAAAATATCAGTCACCGCCCCCCTCGGTCGCTCAGACCATGGCATGGTCACCGCTTCCTGCGCAATGCAACCGAGGTCACACAGACATCACACCCACGTATCGTTTGGCACTACAACTCCGCGAACTGGGACGAAACGCGAGATTACTTTTCGTCATTTCCATAAGCGTCTGCCTGCTTCTCTCATCCTGACCACTCAGATATCTCACAAAACGTCACCGAAATTATCCAAGCTGGTATGGAATTATTTATTCCACGTACACAGAAAACCTCTTCAGCCACTCAAAAGCCCTGGTTCTCTAAATCTTGTGACAAGGCCAGACTTGAAAAGGTCAAAGCTCACAAGACACTTCTACACAATCCCAGTCAAGAAAACCGCCTAGCATTTAACGACGCAAGAAAACGCTGTCCGCATTTTTTCTGAGGCAAAAAATTCGTTTAATAGCCACATCAAAAACAAAGTCCTCTTAAGCTCTAAGTGCAGCAAACCCTCCTGGACCCTTGCTAAATCTATTGGGAATAATTTCTGCAAGAGCACGTTCCCACCTCTTGTCTCAGGGGATGAAATTGTTTCTACCGCCCTGGGCTGAACTTTTTGCCTCGTTGTTCGCCGGGAATTCTACTCTCAACCTACCTCCAAATGCTCAACCACCAACGGTCCCTAATGTCGCGCATAAAATGACGGACATCATTTTCAAAACTAAAAAGGTACGAAAGATGCTCTCTTCTCTTAATGCCAGGAAAGCCTCTGGCCTTGATGAGATCCCAGCAATTGTTCTCAAAAAATGCGCACCAGCACTATCAGACCAGAGTCCTATCCTGACTCGTCTGTTTCAGACATCTTACAATAGAGGCATATTCCCTAGTAATTGGAAAACTGCTCGAGTACAACCCGTCCCCAAGAAAGGATCCAAAGCGCTTCCTAGCAACTACATGCCTATTTCTCTGCTTTCAGTCATCTCTAAAGTGATGGAAAAGTATATAAACACCAAATTACTAACATTTCTTGAAAACCACAGTCTAATCCACGACAGGCAGTATGGATTCCCTCAGCGCAGATCAACTGCCGACCTCCTTTCCTTTGTCATTCATTCTTGGAACAAGTCTATGGAACTACACTGTGAATCCCAGACTGTAGCTCTAGACATATCTAAAGCCTTCGACCAGGTCTGGCACGCAGCGCTACTCAATAAACTACCGGCCTCTGGCCTACCACCAAAACTATGTACCTGGACAGTAAACTTCCTCTCCAACCGGAGGATTTCTGTTGTTGTGGATGGCCATTCCTCTAAACTATATCCAATTAATGCAGGAGTTCCTCAAGGTTCAGCTTTAGCCCCTACTTTGTTTCTTCTCCACATCAATGATCTCCTCTCTAGCACATTCAACTCAGTTCGCAGTTACGCGGGCGACAGCACCCTCTACTCAAATATACAATATTCTAAGCCTGTCTCTTTGGCCCAACTAGATGAGGATCGCAGACACATGGAGGGTTCTGTCTCCGTGGATCTCCAAAAAATATTAGACTGGGGAAGTAGAAATCTTGTACAATTCAACCCCACCAAATCTCAGTCTTGCTTTCTTTCTCATAAAAGATACACCAGCCTTAGAGCCATCACAATAAACAACCAAGTTATTCAAAGTAACGAGTCCTTTTCACTTGTTGGCATTTATTTAGATCGAAATCCCAATTGGCACCAACATGTCACATCAATTGCAGAAACGGCTGCTAAGAAATTAGGTTTCCTCTTCCGGGCTCGCAAATACTTTTCACCAGCTAATCTCTATACCTTATGTACTTCACAAATAAGGCCAAGTCTCGAATACTGCTCCCACATCTGAGGTGCCGCTGCCGCTTCTACACTCGATATCCTGGACTCCATTCAGAAGAGAGCTATACGTCTAATTGGTGACCCTACCCTTACCCTAAGGCTGCCATCCCTTGCCCACCGACGTGCCGTTGGTGACCTCTCTCTCTCTCTCTCTCTCTTTTATAGATATCTGCACGGGCACTGCTCAGAGGAGCTTTCTTCCATAGTTCCTCCACCTGCTGCCCCCAACAGATCTACCAGGGGAACAGAGCGAATGCACCCTTCTACTGTCCAGGTCACCAGACATAGAACATCTGGTTATGCCCGCTCTTTTGTCCCGAGGACTTCCAAGTTGTGTAATTCCTTGACGGCACATGTTTTTCCTTCTCTTCCGAACCTCCAAACCTTCAAGTCCAGAATTAACAAGTTGCCTCTTTCCTCCTTGTCGACACCCACGGTACGATAGTATTTAGGCTGTAAGCCCTCGTGGTGTGTTGTTGAAATAAAAAAATAAAAAAACCCGACACAGTGTTGAATTTGTGTTATATCTCATGAACATTAGCTCCAGCTCAATGATTTTTGGTTCAATAAAAATGTGTTATTAAAAAACTCAGTTTAGTGAATACTCTTTGGCGATCCTACCCTACTGATTAATGTTAGATACTATGTGTATTTAAACATAATCTTATTAATATATTATTTTATTTTTCAGCTGTTAATATAGCAAGCCATATTAAGGAGATAAGGCCCAACGATTATAGGTTGTCCCAACTAATAGACATGTATTATTCAGATGTCAACATTAAAAGTGAAAATGTAGTATCAAACCGATCACGCCTTTTTGAAGAAACACTAAGAAAGGCTAATCTTCTTGAACAGGTAAAAAAAATTATAATATGCAAACTTTTAGGTCGATTTGACTTAACATTCTACACAGTATACACAATAACTCTAACGTATCTAGTCATCTAACTTACAATACGACTTTAGTTTGGGTTATATACTCAAAATTTTATATTAATTTTTGAAACACATATGTATAGACTTTTTCTTCTCCGTAACCAGTTTCCTCTTTTACAGGATCGTGAGACGAAACTGGTATTTTAATAACTAGCGTGTCCTTCTTAGAAGGAACATTTGATAACGACGCACAGTATAACAAAGGCAGGTATGCCGTTTCAATTACAGGGATTATTTAAGACTCAACAGTGGGGGTCTTTCTGTATACCTTCCTACAGGACGCTGTTCGCAACTTCTTGGCAACTCACATATAAATAGTAGTTCTAGTCTTTATTCACTTAGTTTATTCATCCCCCTGATGACGCTAACTTTGTTAGCGAAATGATCGTCAGGTCTAAAAACTGTATTGTGATGAATTGTGTTCTCCATCTTGTACTTATCAGTGCCCTTCTCAGGTTCCAATCTACACTCTTTGGCTTACTAGAGGCTTTAATTTAGGCAATAAATATAAAATTGTAGAGGGTTTCCTGCTCAATTGCTCAACATGAGGTGCCCAGTTCAAGACACAATCCAAAGTTAAACCCGACAACTTTACACATTCATTATTTGCTATGTTACGATTTGAGAATACAATAAGCTGCTGTGTTTTATCCGAGTTAAGGTCAAGTCCATAAATATTGAATTGATTCAATCAAATCGCTGGTCCTTTTTTTTTGTTCCCTCAGGGCTCGTCCGCGGCATTGCCGCCCCGATAGCACTGCAACATTTGGTTGATTGTGCATACCCTTAGTCTTACTCCACCTATTCCAAAATCACTGTGCCTTGAACTAGTCTGCACAGCGATTGGTAGGGTGAAGTTTTATATTGCTCTGTCTCCGGTCTAGGCTGTGCGTAGATCACTTGTCTTTTGTGGTTCAGAGCTTTACACTCGCACAAGATGTGCTGGGCTGATTCCTCCCCCTCGCCGCAAAGTCTGCATGCGAGGTCCTCTTCGAACCGCCCCATTTTATGCAGGTGTTTCTTGACGGTCATGTGTCCCGTCAAGAGACCTGTTGTGTTTCTGAGCTGTCCTCTGCTAAGATTTAGCAGCTCCACAGCAGTCTTTGAACTGGGTCCGTCAATTATTGACTTCCCATGTCTGAGCCCTGGACAGTCCGCCCAGTTCACCTTGTGTTGGTTTCTGACCCAGGACTTAATGGCTCCCCTGGCAGTGCTCTTTGACACGCCCAGATCCGGTTCTGGTCCCATAAATGGTTCTGCTGACCCTCTCTTCGCGAGACTGTCAGCTTCTTCATTGCCTTTGACCCCCGAGTGACCCGGCACCCATATGAGGCTCACCCCATTCTGCCCAGCCAGGTCGCTCGTCTCGTCTCGGCACTCACTCACCAGTCAGGAATTTACCCGTGGGCTACTTAGTGCCTTAAGGGCTGCCTGGCTGTCTGTGGCTATGAGAATCCGCTTGTTGATGTAGCCCCTCCTCTTGTTCTCCCGCACACAGTGCAGGATGGCGTACCTCTCGGCCTGAAACACCGTTGCATGGGCTCCGAGGGAAATACTATGATATACCCTCGGTCCTTCCGAGTAAACACCTGCCCCCGTCCCACGCTCCTCGCCGGATCCGTCCGTGAACCAGACGAGCGCGTCCCATGGTATGCCCGGCGTCTCCTCCCGCCATGCCTCGCGGTCGGGGATTTCCACTGTAAAGTTGTTTTCCCTGCACATTCGCAGGCTCGCTGGTCCTTACTATAAACTAAGAACAGTAATGTCGTCTGCATAGCAGACAGTTTTAAATGGCAGCACGTAATAATAAAGATTATTAATAACAATAGTGAAGAAATGTGGTGACTAAACTGAACCTTGGTTCACCCATGCACAACCACTATAAAATCTGTTTACTCTCCACACGCCGAAAATTCTACAGCTATCAAAAAAACGAGCTAAGATCCAGCTTGTGGTACCACAGTCAAGCTTATGAGGTGTTAGATACAAATGGGCTTCGGCTTTTATGAAACATGGCAAAAAATGAGTACGAAAATTTTAAACAATTTGTTCTTCTTAGCCTGTATACGAGAGCGGGTCAATAAGTCCGTGACTTTTTTAATGAAACGCAGGTTTTTTTGACCAAAAATCATTATATTTCTTAACATAGTCTCCTTCGAGCTCTATACATTTCGTCCAACGTTTCTTCAATTCTTTTATCCCTTCCAACATTAAGATTTGTTAAGGTCCTCAAAATAGGTATTTGTTTGTGAGATGATTTTATCATTGGAGTCAAATCTCTTTTCGCCGAGCCATTTCTTCAAATTTACAAACAAGAAGTACTCACTCCAGGCTCAATCCGGAGAAAAGGGCGGATGAGAGAGCAAGTCGTAGCCCAATTTATGCAATTTTGCCATGGAGACTACACATGTGTGCAACCTCGCATTGCCTTGGTGGAAAAGAACTTTTTTCTTGGCCAAATGCGCTAGTTTCTTCTTTAAATCATCATTGAATTGGTCGAATAAGTTGGTATAATATTCGCCATTGATTGTTCTTCCCTTTTGAAGGTAATCAATGTGGATTATACCGCGTACGTCCCAAAAAACGGTCGCCATGACTTTATTGGCTGACAAACCCACATTGGCCTTCTTGTGCGCCGATTCTCACGGAGAAACCCATTGTTTTGACTGCTGCTTGCTCTTTGGTGTGTTGTGGTGAATCAATGTTTCGCCCACGGTTACGAAACGGCGCAAAAACGCGGCCATATTGCTATTGAACAACGCCAAACACTCCTTCGAAGTTGTCACATGATTGCGTTTGTGGTCGATTGTGAGCAAACGCGGCACCCATCTTGCGGATAGCTTTCTCATACCCAAGTGATCATGCAAGATCGAAACCACTGAGCCATGTGATATGCCTATGGCTTCCACAATCTCCCGCACTTTCCACCTCCGTTCGGCCAACACCATATTGTGAATTTTTTCAATTATTTCGGGTGTAGCGACCTCAACTGGGCGACCAGAACGTCATTTGTGCTTGTACGGCCGCAACGAAATTCAGTAGACCAGTTTTTTACCATGGAAATTGATGGTGCAGAGTCCCCATAGTATTTATCAAGCTTAGCCTTGGTTTGAGTGATGTTTTTTTCCGCAAAAAAATAATGTTTGATGAGCACACGAAATTCACTTTTTTCCATTTTCGTTATAACTCAAGAGGTTGTCTGCTTTCAATGGCTATCTAACACAAACTAAATGACGCAGTTTGTTCAAAATTTGACAGGAGTCAACTGACAGATGCTTGTTGACAGGAGCAGTGTTGCCCTTCCTGTGAAGAGGCGGGAAATTCATAAAGTCACGGACTTATTGAACCGCCGTCGTATAACAATATGCTTTCTAGGACAACCGTGTGATTTAATAGCCACATACAAGAGCAAGTGAACGGTTAACACTGCTGTGTCAATGATTTAGTTAAATCTAAGTAGCAACTCATATTTTCACTACCAGTTGCACGAGTAATATATATGATAGCACAAATTGTAAGTGTTGTCGCTAAGCTTTGTGTCTCTCCTAATTTGGAAGTAGAACGTGTTGGTGTGAATAATATATACAATGAATGTCCTTTCCCATATACGGAGTTGATCGTGTTATTCTATACTAAATTTTATTTATATGGTTTGTGGTTGATCAGATACAATACCAAACAAGTAAACTTCACACTTTTAGTGAATTTTCTTTTTAAAAATGCACCAATGAGGAGATCCCGACTTTAGAATGTTGAAAAAATTTTATCAAATGTGGGCGAACTAGGCCTCCTAGAATCCATATTCAGGGCCATTTTTAATTTTTATATGTTTATATATATATATATATATATATATATATATATATATATATATATATATATATATATATATATATATATATATACATATATATATATATATATATATATATATATATATATATATATATATATATATATATATATATATATCCTTTTGCAAGTGGCTTGGATAAATTCGTTATCCCGGAATATCGGCCCAGGTTTTCCCGAAAAATTTGGTGTTATTTTTCGAAAAAAAAATATATTTCCTAAAAGAACAAAGTAAGGGCAACCAAATTTGGTACAATGGTTTCTGTCATAGACGGCATTCCATATGCCAAAACTCAGATCTTTATGTTGAAAGACAAAAAAGTTAGGGGTAAATTAATTTTTAATTAATTACATCTGATGAAAGAAAGTTAAAACGAAGGTTGATAATTATGGTAGGAGTACGAACGTGAGTGAAAAATACGACACTAAATGACTAACAAGCTCCTGGATCTGTGTCTAAGTCGTTATTTTTCTTCATTTCGTTAAAATATGAGCAAAAAGACAATTAACATACTACTGGATATACCTGCTAGTCTATCATGTCGAGCGTGGCTGAGTCGGCTAAGCCTTGTACATCCGACAGTCAAGTCCTGTATGACGAGTTCTAATCCTAGTTAGTGACTTCACTTTTTGCGATTTTTTAGTCTCCTTTCACTTTACTGATCAGATTGCTGTTATTCTGATGAATTTTTTAGCGATTTTGTGTAAAAAACTAATTTAATAAAGAAGAGATGAAGACTTTTAAAACTTAATTCAATTTAAATAGCATATCTGGTTCTTTGTTCTTGCCCTAACTTATTGAAAGCGTTCCATATTTAATACAGTCGTAGACTTTTATATATTTTTATAAAGCTGTTTTTATTTAATACAAAATATATATATAAAAAAAGTTTCTCAGGGAACTAGTCCGACTAACCTGGCCAACAAGCTTATTCAATGAAGTTATACAAACGGATACACATAGGTGCCAAAATATAAAAATTGGCACAAAATTTTGTAAAAAAAAGAGTAAAAAGCCAGTAATCTTTCACGGAGATTTGACCCTGTGTTTAGAAAATTCAATTTCACTTCAATAGCGTCAAATCAAATCAAATTCAATCGGAATGCAATTTAATTCAAATGGTTTTACAATATTACGATAAATCAATAATGTCCGTTAGCCTAACATATTAACCACAGAAGATAAATATGCACCTATTGTTTGTAGTTATATACAGTGTGAGTTAATTAAATACCTACGGCTTTTTTCAAAAATGCTGGGACACATCGATTGGTATTTTAAGTTGAAGCTTTTTTCTAATTCCGGTATAATATTTAAGATATGACCTCATCTATAATTTTTCTAAATCGCAACCTAACTTCTTAATTAACTTACTTAAGTACATGCCTAGTTATTTAAAATTAACGAATTACAAGTTATTATTCTTTACCATTAAAAAAAGGAACTCATTATTTTGAATAATCTGAACGTACTAAGTGCCTTATGGAAGTGCATTTTTATAAAACTGTTTCTAATAGCAAATATGTATTTTTTTTTTTCATGAATGCTGGCATCAAATTTGGTTACCGGTATAACCTACATAGTAGAAACAATGTACCATATTTCCTCAAAATTACTTTATTGTTTGGAAATATACAAAAATTCTCCAAAAATAAACTTAAAGTATTCCCGAAAAAAACTGGTTTCCTAGCCAACGGAACCTAAGGTTAATAGCAAATTGAGTTATTGAAATATAAAGCATTTAATGAAGATTCGCTACCAAATCGCATTTACTGCATCCCAAATTTTTTCTTAGAAACGCATTATATTTCGATAAAAAATGCAAAAATGCAATAAAATAAGAAGTGCTCAATTATTTAAAAAAAATTTGTATCATCTACGACTTATGGGTCACGCTTTGATTGTAAAAATAATGCAGATCATAATTAACTTATACAACTTTTTCTCGAATCTTGTATAATGACGGACATATTGAGCTTTATCGGATAAATGCGTCACCCTGTATATATCTAAACAGATAAAGACTGAAACTAACCCCGGATATGTGTCCTACGGGGCCCAGACCGCGCTCATTTGAAGAAATGTTTTCAAAATGCAAAAGTCGTGGTCTCCTTAGGGCGAATTTTTGATACGAAAATTCGCTAAAACTTATAGACTATTAAACCATAAACCCTATAACTAAAACTACTGCCAAAGCATCAGAGAAGGGGTCTATTTGGAATGAGTTTTCTGCAAAAATCTTATTAAAAGGAAGGACAATGGCGGTTGAGGCTGAAACTGAAAGTTTTGAAAAACACACTTCTTGCCACATTTTCTCTACATAACACGTATTCGTTTCAGGTTCTTTGACTAAACAGCTGCCAATTTTGACGTTCCAAATCGCGACTTTAACGTTTTAAGAAGAAAAAATATAAAATTTTCAGAGCAATTTTTCTGGTACTTCTTGTCCTTTTTGAGCCAAGGAACTTACTCTTTGTCTATATTCAGGGCTTAGATTTATATGAAAACTTTTTGGGTGAAATATGCGCGTATATATATGAAGGAAATTTTAACAAAATATGCACCAACTTGAACAAAATATGCACAAAAATATCGATATATGCAATGCATAAATAATCACAGTATACCAATAAAACAAGTTTTTAAAGGTCTAAGCTATTAATTTTATTCACAATCAATACCACATAGGACCCTAATTATATGATAATTAATTATTCATTAATATTATTATTGCAATTATTACTATTAACGAATTATATTAAGTGGCGCTCTAAATTATTTATTTTGAAAGATTGCCTTCTCTCAGTTAGTAAGTTTTTATACGAAGAAAAACTCCGTTCTACGTCGACTGAGGTAATTGGAGCATATATTAAGCTTGACAATATGGTAGGGTCTACATTGTTTAAATCGCCTAAAAATCTCCATCCAGAGCTCTTGCAATCTGCGTTAACTTGGTAAAACCCTCATTTTTTGTAAGTGTTTCTGATAAATTTTTAAAAATTTGTTTTGCAACAGGCCCATTTGCTTTATCAATAGTTTCTCTGAAATATTCTATTAATTAATTATTAATTAAAACTGATTCAGTTAGCAAAACATTTTGCTGCTGATTTTTTTTTTAGTTTTTTATAATTACTGTTTATAGAACATATTTTTCTGGCTCAATTTGGAGTCCTTTAAAATAATGTTTGCTTGTTTCACTGACGCACCTGCTTCATCTGCAAATTTAAACATTACTTCCGTGATTTCTCTAAAATGTTCAAAATAAAATAAGGCAGCCTCGATCCAGGTTACCCATCGCGTCATTGCAGATCCAGGAGGTAATGATACCCCAAGCAGAACTTCTCTATATCTTTGAACTCTTAAAGGAGCTTTGACGAACACTTTTTTCATATTATTAATACATTTATTGACTAAAGGAAATTGTTGTCTAATTTCTTCTGCTTTAACCCGTGACCCAGGCACGTACAATGAATTGAGTTGGAATAAAATAATTTTAAATGAATTACAACTTTGACCATATATGAAGCAGCATTGGTAAGCAGTAATAAAACTTTATCAACTGGTACAGCATTTGGTAAAAACACGTTTGACACCCTCTTGAACAAATCTTGTTATAGTAATATTATTTGTTTTTACTAATTCTTTGACTGCAATTAAATAAGGTATAGAGGAAGACATTTCAGTTAACGTGCTTATCATTAAATTAGCAATATATCTACCACAAACATCTTGAGTGTCATCTACTACAACGTAACAAAAATTATTTTTTATAAGATTTTGTACTTCTGAAAAAAATTCTAAATAGCGTTTCTCAACCATATTTTCTGAAAGTACTTGCATCTGGTGTAGACTGTTTACAATATTTTTCCAAAAATGACTAGAAGACAGTGTTATTTAATTTATTCAGTGGAATGTTAGAAGCAACCATTGCCTCGCATAAGCCCAATTTAAAGGTGTAAACTGTATAACTGTGTAAACTCCATTCAAAAGTTAGCTATACGTCTCATCGGTGACCCTACCCTCACCCAAAGGCTGCCATCCCTTGCCCATCGACGTGCCGTTGGTGACCTCTCTCTCTCTTTTATAGATATCTGCACGGGCACTGCTCAGAGGAGCTTTCCTCCATAGTTCCCCCACCTGCTGCCCCCAACAGATCTACCAGGGGAACAGAGCGAATGCACCCTTTTACTGTCCAGGTCACCAGACATGGAACATCTTGTTATGCCCGCTCTTTTGTCCCGAGGACTTCCAAGTTGTGAAATTCCTTGCCGGCACATGTTTTTCCTTCTCCTCCGAACCTCCAAACCTTCAAGTCCAGAATTAACAAGCTGCCTCTTTCCTCCTTGTCAACACCCACCGTACGATAGTATTTAGGGTGTAAGCCCTCGTGGTGTGTTGTTGAAATTAATATATATATATATATATATATATATATATATATATATATATATATATATATATATATATATATATATATATATATATATATATATATATATCCTCTTCTGCTTTCTTTGTTTTGTTTCCCAAACATTCGCGTATTGATGCTTGGGATGTATTATTTGAGTTTGCTTTTCACAATTTCTTTGATGCAGAGGTGTCTTACAGTGTTGGTCTATGAGATATTTCCATGCACTTGAAATCTGTTCGAAAAGAAATCAATATTACTACAGGCATCTACTTTTTTTTTTCGAATGAATAGAAATTTAGTATTGTTTTATACAATATCCGCGAAGTAAGGAATGAAAATAGAGAAGTAGAAGAACTGCAAGGTATTTTTTTAAACTTTGTTTAATTTTTTATTTCGATTGAATTTTATAATTTTTGATTATAAAAACCACGTGTCGGAAAATTTAGCAAATAGATACTGGGCTGACTACTGGCGAAGGTTAGAAAAACAAAGAAAATAGATCAGTTGCTTAAAATAAAAAGTAACTTACCACTTTTCCGCATGGTTTACAAAAAAAGTTGCCACCATCTACGGAAAGCCCTGAGTGTAGCCGTATCCAGCTTGGCAATTTAGAGCACATTTTTCACAGTATAAAGTAATAAAAACAACACTAACACTGTCTAAAGATCAAGCAAATTCACTGTGTGTGCAACTAAGCACAAGCAGCACAAGCAAACTAAATAGGAGAAACAAATTATTTTAATTCTAGACACTACTGGCGTGTAAATAAATCAGCCCTAATCCCCTTAAATGTCCTCTTACGAGACATAAGATACGAATAAAATTACCTGGCGGTCAGTCCTTTCAATACATTCTGCAATTATTATGGGGAATTCCAGACACAGTTTTTATGATAGGCGAGCGTAAAACCCCTGTTCTTACGAATTTTAGATTTATACAATACCTACAAATTGCATTTTGCTATTTATTTCACGTTGATGTAAAGTACAAAGAAAGGAGCGCCATTACCGACAATCCTTCCAGGAATTCGTTTTTATACTCTCACCTACTAGCTACTAGTTTCATTTAGGTATAGCACGTACAAAGCTAGGAGACGGTAGATTCTAAGACCCCAGAGGTAGCTCACCCTGTCTAGCGCACTGTCTTACATCTGAGTGAAGCGCTCGAACTATACAATACGAGGAATTTGGAATCTCCTTTCCGCCAGCTATATTTGAACGGCCTATAAATTTACCTTTGCAGTTGCTTACATTGAAACTAGTATATGGCTTTTGTTATATACGGAAACCCCTAAAAATGGTAACATATGCAAATAATGCAAAATATATGGAAATATGCAATTTAGACAAAATACACTAAAATATGCAACTTATGCAAAAAATATGGGAACTGCACATAATCCGAGCCCTGTTTATAATATACAATATCTAACACAAAGGATATTGATTTTGTGGGTCTCTCTGGTCATCAGGGGCACCCAACTTTTTTTTTTCTATAAATGCCTAGAGCTTTTTCTTATCTTAACTTAGAGATATAAGTTTTAGAAGGTAATATAGATTTTATACTGTAAACCTGCGCACAAAATTTCATAATTTTATTGCCATAGCTTTGTTATTTCAGAAGATACACAAATTTCCCCAAAGAAAACTCAAAATTTTCCCAGGAAAACTACTCGGATTTTCCTGGCTAACGAACTTATCCAAGCCACGTGCAAAAGGAATGCGCTCACCAAATTTGATCAAAATCCCCCGATTATTTTTTGAGTAAGTTTTAAACATGTCAGATCAACGCCTACTTAGATATTGAAGAAAAAAGAAATCGACAAAAGTTCGTTTTTTCAAAATAACTTGAAAACGAAAAGAGGCAGTGCAAAATACAAGTCCTATTTGGAACGAGCATGAAATTCTACAAAACGTTGCTAGTTTAACCGTCTCCCTATATCTAATAATAACGGAGACAGCAATATATTCCCATCCAGTTTGGGACACACTATATATATATATATATATATATATATATATATATATATATATATATATATATATATATATATATATATATATATATATATATATATATATATATATATATTGAAACTACCCTTAGAGATGGGCGCTCATTTAAAGAAATGTTTTAGAAATTTTAAAGTGGTGATCTCAATTAGGGATGGGCACATTTCTTAAAACATCGATGTTTAACATCGAAACCTACTATCGATGGTAGGAAAAACATCGGCTGGAAAACATCGATGTTGGGAAACATCGATGTTTTCAAAATAATTGTGAATTTACCAATTCTATAATTCTATGTTCTTCCGAGAGAAAAAAAATAGTTTGTAGTTTTGTAGGCATTAGAAAATGGAAACATATTCCGATGCAGATTATGGCAGGTGCAAGTAATACAAAATATAAGTGGTAACAAAAATAAAAAAATGTTTATTGTACTGCAATAAAATAAGAAAGAATGTGTAAAACAAAAATAGAAAAACTTAACTTCTAATGACTTTAATAATAAAAAGTAAACTTCAAATTTAATTCTGAACTGTTAATAACCCTGTTTATATATATATATATATATATATATATATATATATATATATATATATATATATATATATATATATATATATATATATTATATATAATTCACCAATATTAGTGATAATACTGATAATCTCACCATAGAGTTTTATATACTCCAGTAATCTCTGTCAATGGACTGAAGGAATCATATTTTGCCCAAGTGTTCTCCAGTTAAACGGTTTCTTTCTTGCGTGGCTGTCTGTCCAGATTTGGAAAAAAAATTCTGCCGGTGCAGAAGTCGCCACTATGGACAGGAATTTTTTCGCGACAGGGTATAAATGGGGACATACATTTTTATTATCTGACCACCATTTCAGTGGATTCTCAGTAAGATTAATTAGAGGATTCTTTAAATACAAAGACATTTCGCTTAATTGTCCTTTCTCTTGTGAAGCACTCTTTTGAACTAACTGAAAATGATGCGCCCATATATTGCCCTTTGGAGTAACTATAATTATGTTAAAATTTTTACCAAACATCATTGTGACAATGTAGCCTACTTACCCGTGTCCTGTTTATTATTTGTCGTTCCACTTTCTATTATTTCGCGATTGTGGTCATCATCTCCTTGCCTTTCTGCTAACAGTGATAACTGTTGTATTAGATTCACTGCTGCTGCAACATTATGAGGACTCTTAAAATAAATCTTTTTGAACCTCGGATCCAGCAAGATTGCCACGGCTAATTGTTGGACTTGTTCAACAGCAGAAAATCGTTTCCTACATTCTTGGAGAAGTGCTTTTTTTAGTGAAATACCTAAGGTGTCGTTTACATCACATTCAATGTGTGAAACTTCTTTTTCTAAATTATACGTGAGAGAGATTACAAGACTCGAACTAATATACTTTTGACCACAAATTTCTGTTGTTACTGCTTCTAACGTCTTTAGAAGTTCAATGATTTTATTCAGTTCAAAAACTTCCTTGGCTGTAACCATTGTGGGGGCAGAAGTATGTCTGTTCACTATGGTATTTATGTATTCCCGCAGTTCAAGAAAACGATTAATCATGTAGTATGTGGAATTCCAGCGGGTGGACACCTCTTGTATACATTTTTTTCAGGTTTATGGTCGCTTGTTTGTGCCTTCCGTAATTCATCAGCAGCTACTACTGAATGCCTAAACCACGTTACAATTGTTTTAATTTAGATATAACTGATCACAATTCCGAAATAGATTTTATAGCTCTGTCAGCAACTAAATTTATTTGATGAGCGAAGCAATGAATGTGCCTTTTTTTGGAAAACGTTTCCTCAATAGCTTTTGTCATATTGGCCGCTCCATCCGTAACAACAGTAGTAACTTTAGTTTCTAGGATACCCCATTCCTTACGTATACGTTTTGTATTCGGCTGTATGCCGTTCATCTAAAAGATATACACCTAAGTCAACAGAATTTATGGAATCGTTATCTTCAAAGTGCATAGTAACATCAATAAAACTTCTACATTGCATATCTGTCCATATATCTGTCGTCAAACAATAGCAAGACATTTTTTTAAATTTGCAAACGATATGCTTTTGCAACAGGATTTGTGGGATACGTAACGATGTTTCGATGATTACAAGTAACATCGATGTTAAAAATATAACATCGAAATTACAACATCGATGTTTTAAACATCGATGTTCAATGGAAAACATCGATATTCCAAAAACATCAATGTTAGGTGCCCATCCCTAATCTCAATGGCTAATTTTTTTAAAGAAAATAAATTAAATTGCTAAAACAGAATGACAGCCTATAATGTGAAGATGTTTACTGAAATTCTACAAGTATTTTCAGTAAAATTTGCTATAAGATAGCTAATAATTTAATTATTAGCGCATAATAAGCATCCATGTTTACAAAGCATTTTCTTTGTAAACAATACATCAAATTAGGCTTCTATTATAGTTGCGAAAGTTAGAAGTGCTTTTAGAAGCTCAGTTGATTCAGGGTCAAATATTGTAATAAAGCTCACAATAGGAATAATTTCAATAGACCAATTAAATATAATAATAATGAATGAATACTCCTTAATTTAAATGTCCTTTAGTAAACAATTTATCCTTTAGTTTGTCACGTGTCTACAAACACTAGAAAATTACACTTATTAACCAAAAGGAATGTATGACGTCACTGAAATTCATGTATAAGTAAGAAAATATTCCACAGGGCTGTAATAAGTAAATTCGGAAGAGATTTGATAGCTTTAAAAGTGAGTGACAATTCAAATTAAACCTAATAACTTTATAAGTACAATTTGGAGAACCCAAGTCATCACATAACAGCTTTTACACCGGACAATCGTTTCGCTCACAAAGTCATCAGAGGGATTAATAAACTAGGCGAATATGTCGTCAGGTCTAAAAACTGTAATGTGGTGAATTGGGTTCTCCAAATTGTACTTATCAGTGCTCGTCACAGGTTCAAAGCTTCACTTATGTAATAACTTTATTTTAATAAAACAAGTATTGATGCAGCAAATGCATTATATTAACGAATTTTCATAAAATTTATATCAAATTACTAATATCTTAATTGTTTAGTAGCCTAGAAACTTCAGTTTTGGGTACATGTAAGCTTTGGGGAGAGTCCTACAGTATCGGAACCATATTAAACTTTTTAAATATGAGAATCTTACAAGTGGCCACCCTTGCGCACCGACGAGCCGTTGGTGACCTCTCTCTCTTTTATAGATATCTGCACGGGCACTGCTCAGAGGAACTTTCTTCCACAGTTCCTTCACCTGCTGCCCCTAACAGATCTGCCAGGGGCACAGAGCGAATGTACCCTTTCACTGTCCAGGTCACCAGACATTGAACATCTTGTTATGCCAGCTCTTTTGTCTCGAGTACTTCCAAGTTGTGGAACTCCTTGCCAGCACATGATTTTCCTCCTCTTCCGAACCTCTAAACCTTCAAGTCCAGAATCAACAAGCTGCCTCTTTCCTCCTTGTCGACACCCACGGTACGATAGTATTTAAAATCAAAAATCAAAAAAAAAGGAATTTTTAAAACTAATATCTCATACTTATAGAAGGATTTTTTATTTAGAAGCCCTACTAATAAAATAACAGTTGGTTAAGCCAAAACACATTTATAAATGAAACTTTCACAAAATAAATAATGTGTCCTCCAGTATCGGCCATTGGAAAGATGAACCGTTAGGCAATACAATAATCCCATAAATAGGCGCGTAACCATTCCGAAATGTTGGCACAAGGTTGTGACATTATAATTTACAATTTCCACATTGAATACAATATTTATCGCATGATTTGATGCACAAAGGGCAAGTTGTTTGTTCGTCAGTTCTTTTCTCTGGTTGATTTCGTCTTTTCTCTTCATTTTTCTAAATTTTTTTGCTATCATATTTTCCATAAAACAAATTATCGCCACTTTTCAATCACTCTACCCTTTCTTTTCCACTGTTTGTTTCTTGCAACATAGCCTTATAAGACCAATGTGTGAAAATTTCACTTTTGTGTGGTTTACGGCGTCGCGTAGCTGTTCTCCGTTTTTTTAATTTCAACAACACACCACGGGGGCTTACAGCCTAAATACTATCATACCGTGGGTGTTGACAAGGAGGAAAGAGGCAACTTGTTAATTCTGGACTTGAAGGTTTGGAGGTTCGAAGGAGAAGGAAAAACATGTGCCGGCAAGGAATTCCACAACTTGAAAGTCCTCGGGACAAAAGAGCAGGCATAACAAGATGTTCTATGTCTGGTGACCTGGAGTGTAAAAGGGTTCATTCGCTCTGTTCCCCTGGTAGATCTGTTGGGGGCAGCAAGTGGAGGAACTATGAAAGAAAGTTCCTCTGAGCAGTGCCCGTGCAGATATCTAAAAAAAGAGAGAGAGGTCACCAACGGCACGTCGGTGGGCAAGGGATGGTAGCCTTTGGGTGAGGGTAGGGTCACCGATGAGACGTATAGCTCTCTTTTGAATGAAGTCCAGGATAGCGAATGTAGAATAGGCAGCTGCACCCCAGTTGTGAGAGCAGTATTCGAGGTTTGGCCTTATTTGTGAAGTATATAAGGTATAGAGATTAGCTGGTGAAAAGTATTTGAGAGCCCAGAAGAGGAAACCTAATTTCTTACCAGCCGCTTCTGCCATTGATGTGACATGTTGGTGCCAATTGAGATTTTGGTCCACAGAAATGCCAACAAGAGAAAAGGACTCATTACTTTGAATAACTTGGTTGTTAATTTTGATGGGTCTAGGGCTGGTGTATCTCTTATGAGAAAGAAAGGAAGACTGAGATTTGGTGGGGTTGAATTGTACAAGATTTCTACTTCCTCAGTCTAATATTTTTTGGAGATCCACGGAGACAGAACCCTCCATGAGTCTGTGATCCTCATCTAATTGGGCTAAAGAGACAGGCTTAGAATATTGAATATTTGAGTGGAGGGTGCTGTCGTCCGCGTAACTGTGAACTGGGTTGGATGTGCTAGAGAGGAGGTCATTGATGTGGAGAAGAAACAAAGTAGGGGCTAAAGCTGAACCTTGAGAAACTCCTGCATTAATTGAATGCAGTTCCGAGGAATATTCATCCACGACAACAGAAATGATCCGGTTGGAGAGGAAATTTGCTGTCCAGGTACAGAGTTTTGGTGGTAGGCAAGTTTATTAAGCGACAATCTGGGATTCACCGTGTAGTTCCATAGATTTTTTCCAAGAATTGAAGCACCGGGAACTGGTGGCAATTTGCTGACAAGCACGTAGAAAATTTCCACTAAAATTGGAGGTTCTGGTTGCCAAGAAGTGGAAGGGTCAGGTAACCAACGGGAAATCGAAGACTCTTGTTACCAATAAGTAGATGGCTTGGGCAACTGAGGAAAACCGAAGATTTCTGTTGCTGAGAAATAGAAGACTCAGGTAACTGACGAGAAATTGAAGATTCTGGGGGAATTAGGAAATTCAGGCTGACATGCAATCGACGGCTTCTGATAAATTGGTCGTGATGTTCTCGTCAAAATTAGATAACTATCAAGTCCTTGCGACTGACTTGATTATTAACAATTAACAAAGTGGGTATTCCACACTTGGATTTGTGTATTTTACTAGGTGACTCAATTATTTTCTAAATATTACTCATGAGTCTATCGTTAATCGATTGGAGGAAAATACGAAAAACAGCGATATGTACTGACCTCTTGCATTCAGCCGAAAAGTACGGTCACGTCTTTTCCGCGTTCAGCCGAGGTGAGTTTTTAAACTAAACAGAAATCAATATTTTATATTGAAGATATCCGTAAAATCGCTTAGAATGACGTCGAGTCTTGCACGGAAAACGGAAGTCGCCGTTCTGAAAGAAAGTATGTTCTCTGATCTGTCAAAAATACTCAGGTAATCAAGTCTGTCAATTTGAAGTTTCATCTGACATTTATCAAAACAATTTCTGAGTTAATATAAACAAAAAGTTTATGAAAATTCGTTACCATAACGCACTTGCTGCATCCAAACTCTTACTACTGGTTTGTCCCTTTATCATTCGGAAAGATATTTTAAATAAAAAAATATAACACGTCTAAATCACAAACTCTCTAATTTAAGACACTGCCAAAATGTCCCAGCCAAGATCTATTTCCGATAAATATTCTCCCAATATTTTAATCAAATGAAGGAGAGTAACATTTTAGTTTCCAGATCTTGGCTTAAAAATCACCAATTTTGACGTTTAAAATCATTTTCTCATTTTGCTAAAACTATAAAGATTTGGAGTATTTTTTTGTACTTTTTAATCTTTTGCGCCTCTGAACCGAGGGGTACCGGGTTCGATTCACAGGGCTACACTTTCACTTTTTGAGTACATACCATACAATTAACAGCAACCTAGGTTGTAGCATTGTGTTTGAGCAAATTGAATGTCTACACGTTCCGGTCTTCGGAAGGGGCGTAAAGCGGTCGGTCCCGTGTCCATGCGATGTTGGACATGTTAAAGATCCCTACTCTCCTTACAGAAAGACAGGGGTTCGGCCAAATTTCCGGGATAGTAAGGTGAAACTGCTCCCTGTCGTCGGTGATTGGCCATAGTCGCGGTAATAGACCGACGTTAAAGAAAAGAAAAACCTTTTGCGCCAAGAAAAGTTAATCTTTGTGTATAATATTTAATTGATTTTGTTTACCACACATAATATTTTAGTCGTATTTCCTGCAGCGGCATCAAAAATGTGTTTTATAAAATGCTTATAACTTTTTTGTTTAAACCTAGAGAATTAAATTTCGGTGGATAGTATACGTTTCACAATAGAAACCGGCCTAACAATTTTGGTTACTATAACTTTGTTACTTTCGGAGATACAGAAGTTTTAATTTATATTTTTCGAATAAGTATCGGTCGATTTAATCAATCAAGAGAAATTTTTTATAATGAATGTCGAGAAAATTAGTTAATATTTACAAATTGTTTATTGTACGATGGTAATTTTTCTACTCACTCGATGATTTAAATGTTTATAAAAAGTGGCAAAAAGGGCTCTTACCTAAAACATATAATGTACTTTTTAGTAATAGGAAGAAATGTTTTCAGCATTTGACTATTAGTACTAAAAACAATGTACCATATTTTATCAAAATAACTTATTGTTTGAAAATGTACAAAAATTTTCCGAAAATAAACTTCCGAAAAAACTGGTTTTAGTAGCCAACGAACCTTAGGTTAATAGCAAATTGATTTATTGAAATTTGAGGCATTTAACGAAAATTCGCTACGAAAACGCACTTACTGCGTCTAGATTTTTTGTATTAAAAACATGCATTATATTTCGAAATGCAAAAATGCAATAATATAAGGGATGTTCGAAGAAAAAATTGTAGGAATCACCAACGACTTATGGGCCACCATGTGATTGTTAAAATAATTTTATAAGATGCAGCTGAAGACACCCTATAATTAACGTATACAATTTTTTCTCGTATCTCGTATAATAACAATTATATTTAGCTTTACCGTATAAATGCGTCACCCTATATATATATATATATATATATATATATATATATATATATATATATATATATATATATATATATATATATATTTATATATATATATATATATATATATATATATATAAACAAATAAGAATTGAAACTAAACCCGGATATTGATTCCAGGGGGCCTAGTTTGCATTCATTTGATGAAATCTTTTTAAAATTTAAAAGTCGCGGTCTTGTTATTAACGAATTTTCTCCACGAAAATTAACTAAAAATTATAGACCGTTAAACCATAAGCCTAACTATAACTACCGCCAAAGTATCAGAGAAGGGGTCTAATTGAAATGAATTTTCTATTAACATTTTAGTAAAATGAAGGACAATGACGGTTGAAGCTGAAACTTAAGGGTTTGCAGAACACTATTCTTGCGACATTTTCTTTCCATAATCCGTATTTTTTTCAGGTTCTTTGCCTTAATATTGCCAATTTTGGTGTTTGAAATGGCGACTTTGGCGTTTTGAGGAAAACTCAAATTGTTTTTCTTAAAGACCTCGATATTCGTACATGGTTCGCTCTTTGTAATACAAACACGCGTACCAAATTTGATTGCCGTTACTTTGTTACTTCCGGAGATATAATTTTTTCGAAAGAAAACAGAAAATGTTCCGGGAAAACCTGGACCGAATTTCCTGGCTAACAAACTTATCCAAGTCACTTGCAGAAGGGAGGTATTCAGAATATTTGATCAAAATCGATCCTGGATTTGGGTTCTAGAGCGCCTAGTTCGCGCTCATTTGAAGAGTTTTTTTTAATTTAAAAAACTCCTCATTAGTGAATTTTTTTCAAGAAAATTCACAAAAAATGGCAGAAACTTAAGCTTCACTAAACTTAAACAATATTTGCCTAGTAGTGTACTAAGTTATTTACATTATAAGTAACTACATACATAACTGATTTCAATATAGTAAATCATTATGAAGAATTCACCCAAACTTTTACAGATGGTAGTAAAAATGATTTTCAGGTTGGAGCAGCATTTTATGTTCCAACAGTGGGACATATCACGCTGAAAGTTAAACAAAAATTGTTCAGAATTATATGCAATAAGAATGGCACTCGAATGGGTACCTGAAAATAAAATTTCAAAAACTTTGATCATAAGTGACTCCCAGTCAGAAATAATGGCGATTAAACATAGAAAAATTAAATACAATACGAACTCTACACTGTCTAATATTTTGGAAATACTTTTTCAAATATCAAGAAACTCTGAAGTGATGTTCGGGTGGGTGAGAGGACACATTAGAGTGTGAAGAAGCAGATAGGTTGGCTAAGCAAGCAGCGGCCGGAGAATAATCCTCATTCAATTGCAAAATATATTACACTGATCTAAAGAAACATGTTAACCAGCACATCACTTTACTATGGGAAAGAGAATAGAAACATTTTGTCAGTAACTCATCAAATCCTTACACTGTAATTAATACTTCACTTCCATTGAAGATAAATCAGTCACATAGCGACAACAGACTTTACTATACTACGTTGACTGGGTTGAAAACTAACCATGGAAGATACCCGGCCCATCTTAACAAAATTGGCATAAGGGAAACACCGTATTGTGACTGCGATGGAAACTCGGTAGGAGACATAAATCACATAATTTCCTTATGTCCAAAATACCCTCTACAACGATCTAACCTTGTACAAATTCTGAACCGATATGTAGAATTTCCAACAAATATTACAAATTTACTGAGCTTGAATAAATATAGCAATTTGCAAATTTTTTGAAGATATAGAGTTAAACATATAAATGCAGGACAATATAAATACGAATATATCTGAACATTAATGTGTACTATAAAACTAGATGAGATGCAAGACCCTCTTTTACATGTGCCGCCATCTCGTTGCGGACCCAAGTAGTATGCTGTCATGGAAGCTCCAAATAACACAGGATGTTAAAAAATAGAGACTGTGTACAACTAACAATTTAGTAAATTGTCAGCCCTGACCAAATCCTTTTTTTACATATTTCAACAACACACCACGAGGGCTACAGCCTAAATACTATCGTACCGTGGGTGTCGACAAGAAAGAAAGAGGCAACTTGTTAGTTCTGGACTTGAAGGTTTGGAGGTTCGGAGGAGAAGGAAAAACATGTTCCGGCAAGGAATTCCACAACTTGGAAGTCCTCGGGACAAAACAGCGGGCATAACAAGATGTTCTATGTCTGGTGACCTGGACAGTAAAAGGGTGCATTCGCTCTGTTCCCCTGGTAGATCTGTTGGGGGCAGCAGGTGAAGGAACTATGAAAGAAAGCTCCTCTGAGCAGTGCCCGTGCAGATATCTATAAAAGAGGGAAAGGTCACCAACGGCACGTCGGTGGGGCAAGGGATCGCAGCCTTTAAGTGAGGGTAGGGTCACCGACGAGACGCATAGCTCTCTTCTGAATGGAGTCCAGGATAGCGAGTGTAGAAGCGGCAGCGGCACCCCAGATGTGGGAGCATTATTTGAGGTTTGGCCTTATTTGTGAAGTATATAAGGTATAGAGATTAGCTGGTGAAAAGTATTTGCGAGCCCAGAAGAGGAAACCTAATTTCTTAGCAGCCGCTTCTGCAATTGATGTGACATGTTGGTGCCAATTGAGATTTCGATCCATAGAAATGCCAACAAGTGAAAAGGACTCATTACTTTGAACAACTTGGTTGTATATTGTGATGGGTCTAGGGCTGGTGTATTTCTTATGAGATAGAAAGCAAGACTGAGATTTGGTGAAGTTGAATTGTACAAGATTTCTACTTCCCCAGTCTAATATTTTTTGGAGATCCACAGAGACAGAACCCTCCATGAGTCGGCGATCCTTATCTAATTGGGATAAAGAGATAGGCTTAGAATATTGTATATTTGAATGGAGGGTGCTGTCGTCCGCGTAGCTGTGAACTGGGTTGGATATGCTAGAGAGGAGGTCATGGATGTGGAGAAGAAACAAAGTAGGGGCTAAATCTGAACCTTGAGGGACTCCTGCATTAATTGGATATAGTTTAGAGGAATGGCCATCCACGACAACAGAAATGCTCCGGTTGGAGAGGAAATTTGCTGTCCAGGTACAGAGTTTTGGTGGTGGGCCATAGGTCAGAAGTTTATTAAGCAGCGCTGCGTCCCAGACCTGGTCGAATGCTTTGGATATGTCTAGAGCGACAATCTGCGATTCACCGTGTAGTTCCATAGGCTTGTTCCAAGAATGGGTGACAAAGGAAAGGAGGTCAGCAGTTGATCTGCGCTGACGGAATCCATTCTGCCTGTCGTGGAGTAGACTGTGTTTTTCAAGAAATCTTAGTAATTCGGTGCTTATATACTTTTCCATCACTTTATAGATGACTGAAAATAGAGAGATAGGCCTGTAGTTGGTAGGAAGCGCTTTGGATCCTTTCTTGGGGACGGGTTGTACTCGAGCAGTTTTTCAGTTACTAGGGAATATACCTCTATTGTAAGTTGTCTGAAACAGACGAGTCAGGACAGGAGCAATTAGAAGAATTTGTGGCTAATGTACTTGAGCTTCCGAGGCCATCTCATCCATTTTAACTAACTAACATTATAAGCTATATATTTTAATCACTGTTTGTTAGATATTCCACAAGAAACAAATCGCCGACTACAAATGTTAAAGCTAAACCCAACTTACTATATCCTGATGTGGAATGCTACCCGCCTCAGATACTACAATCGCTAAGATCTTATTTTCACACCATTCTGTTTCCCCTTTGTCACAAAGTCTCACTTCATAATATTCTAGACATTATTACTGTCTCTACTAATATTAATCATTTAATATTCTAGGTAATAGGCACAGCAAAACTATTAAGAGAATGGAGTACATTTGACAGATATCTCAGTGACGATGAAATTACCAAACTTTCTACAATAGTAGTTGACAAGTTTAGAACCGTTGCAGGTAAACATATAACCTCATTATCAAATAGACTACTTTAATTCGCAACAAAAGCTCATAAATTATTTTTCCTTAATACAGTATTATGACCTACAAACTTAAATTTAATTAAGTCGATTTAATAGTGAGGTATTGATCTTCTAAATATCTCGTTACATAATTAATGCTAAAACAAACAAAAAAGACATGTCAACTGTAAGAAGACTTAGCAATAGCAGGGGTTTGGTAGGTAACAAATTTAAACAAATTCTTTAATAACTTAAAATATCGTCACAAAAGGTAAATAAAAGGGGCAAGCATTTATGACAATAATTTAAATCGGTAAAGAAAGTCGCTAACTTTTTTTAACAATCACTGGATCTAAAAGCTTGCACTTTTGCGCAGTTTTTACATATTGTTTTTTGTTAATTCAACAACACACCACGAGAGCTTACAGCCTAAATACTATCGTACCGTGGGTGTCGACAAGGAGGAAAGAGGCAACTTTTTAATTCTAGACATGAAGGTTTGGAGGTACGGGGGAGAAGGAAAAAGATGTGCCGGCAAGGAATTCCACTACTTGGAAGTCCTCGGGACAAAAGCGCGGGCATAACAAGATGTTATATGTCTGGTAACCTGGACAGTAAAAGGGTGCATTCGCTCTGTTTCCCTTGTAGATCTGTTGGGGGCAGCAAGTGGAGGAACTATGGAAAAAAGCTCCTCTGAGCAGTGCCTGTGCAGATATCTATAAAAGAAAGAAAGGTCACCAAGGGCACGTCGGTGGGCAAGGTATTGCAGCCTTTGCGTGGGGGTAAGATCACCGATGAGACGTATAGCTCTCTTCTGAATGGGGTCCAGGATAGCGAGTGTAGAAGCGGCAGGAGCACCCCAGATGTGGGAGCAGTTTTTCGAGGGTTGGTCTTATTTGTAAAGTATATAAGGTATAGAGATTAGCTGGTGAAAAGTATTTGCAAGCCCGGAAGAGGAAACCTAATTTCTTAGCAGCCGTTTCTGCAATTGATGTGACATGTTGGTGCCAATTGAGATTTCGATCCACAGAAATGCCAACAAGTGAAAAGGACTCTTACTTTCAATAACTTGGCTGTTTATTGTGATGGGTCTAGGGCTGGTGTATCTCCTGTTTGATTAAAAAAGTCAATCATTAGGTAATTAAACAAACGTTAAATAGTTAATTTTTCATGATGCAAAAAATGAAAAGAGAACGCTCTAGCTACTTATATTACTCCAAGAGAGAAAATTAGTAATTAAACATAATACATGAAATAACATACAGTATGTCCTATCTAAAACATTTAAATCAGGTTTTCTCGGTTATGCAAAAAAAGTAAAAAACGCATGGACATATCGTTTCAAGGGGGACATATTTTTTATTTCCCACCCCTGAAATTCAACCACCTAATAGTGCTGACTTCCACCCTAATAATCTTGAGCGATAAGTCATAACTTTGCCATGTCATTTTACATGGCATTAAATTTTCTTTAAATAATACCCAGTATTTTATATTTAAATCAATAATTCCTGAGGAATTAAATGGAAAACTTTGAAATAAGAAAATGTCGAATGTTTCACCTAATTCTTAGATTGTTGTTGCCCTAATTAATTTACAATAAAAATGTCCTAAAAATATTTTGTAACTGTGTGGCGCATTTGTGATTGGTTCACGCTAGCCCATGATACGTTGTCGCATGTTGGTTGATTGGTTTGGTTTAAAATGACATTGTTTTAGTGATAGTAAATATCGAACCCTTTTGAGGATCTAAACTTAGGGTCTCGAATTATTTTAAAGATGGAATCCATTTGTGCGCACTGAATCCGAATTTTATTGAATCAATCCTTGGTGGGTACTGAGTACTGGGTAGTGGGGCATTGATACATATCTTCACGGATCGTGATTTCGACGAACTAAGTTGCGTCCATTTTTGAACTCATTGTTACATAACTTTAGTTTTCACTATAGAGTGCACGAAACAGAGTCTATAGACGAATCTTAGATCTGTTTCAAAGGGCGGTCGTCAATCCGTCAATATATGCCTTATATGCCAAGTGTGGATACAAAGTTTGGACCTGAGCGGATGTAAATGGGTACATTGAAGAATTTCAAATATATACTGGAAAAGTACATGAGATTGCAGAGAAACAATTAGGGCCTCGAGTGATTACGTATTTGACTAGATTTCTGGTTGGAAAACATCATTTTGTTTATTTCGGTAACTATTTCACATCCATGTCACTACTAGGCAGTTGCAGACGCAAAGTGTATATGCAACGGGAGCTATTGGAAATGGCATAAAAGAAATTCCGGGAGTTTTCAAAGCTGAGAAACAGTTAAAGCGTGATGATTTTAACTGGCGAATGACCGGTGACGGAATATTCTGCGTGAAATGGATGGATAAAAGGATAGCTCTCTCAGCCTCCAATTATGAAAATCCTTCTGAAACCGATCAAGTGATAAGGAAGAATGGTGAAAGGGGAAATGTTCCTTGTCCCAAAATTTTGAAAAATTACAACCGAAATATGGGTTTTGTCGCCAAAGCAGACATGCTGAAGAAAACATACGAAATTGACAAAAAGAGTAGAAAATGGTGGCCACGCGTATTCTGCCATTTTACTAATGTCCGTATAGTAAACGAGTTTATCATTTTTCAGCAGCGCTGTGGAAACAGCAGTTGCACGAAACTGAAGGCGTTTCGTTTAGCAGTAGTAGCAGTATTGGTAGGAGCCAGGAGTGAAGCTTTAAAGAAAAGAAGACCAAGTTTAGAGCAGAAAAACGTGAATCATTATAACCCAATCGTACCACTTGAGATGAGATAGGATCAGTCTCTACATATGCCCGTTTAGGGAAATTCTCGACAATGTGGTCTGTGTAGTACCAGAGACCATCAAAGGAGATCCAGATGGGCTTGTGATTTTTTTTTACCTTAGGGCTCGTCCGCGTCTTTGTGGCCCCGATAGCACAGCAGCCTTTGGCTTATTGTGCATGCATTTTTCTTTTCTACTCCACCCATCACAAAATCACTGTGCCTTGAACTAGTCTGCCTGGCATATGTAGGGTGAAGTTTTATATTGCTCTGTCTTCGGTCTAGGCTGTCCGAAGATCAGTTGTCTTTTGCGGTCCAGAGCTTTACACTCGCACAAGATATGCTGGGCTGATTCCTCCCCCTCGCAGCAGAGTCTGCATGCCAGGTCCCCCTCGAACCGCCCCATTTTATGCAGGTGTTTCTTGACGGCCATGTGTCCCGTCAAGAGACCTGTTATGTTCCTGAGCTGTCCTCTGCTAAGATTTAGCAGCTCCGGAGCTCTCTTTGAACTGGCTTCCTCAATTACTGACTTCCTATGTCTGAGTCCTGGACAGTTTTCCCGGTACATCTTGTGTTCGTTTCTGACCCATGACTGAATGGATCCCCTGGCAGTGCTCTTCGTCACGCCTAAGACTAGTTCTGGTCCCATAAATGGTTCTGCTGACCCTCTCTTTGCGAGATTGTCAGCTTCTCCATTGCCTTTGAGCTCCGAGTGACCCGGCACCAAGATGAGGGTGACCTCATTCTGCCCAGCCAGGTCGCTCGTCCCGTCTTGGCATTCACTTGCCAGCCTGGAATTTACCCGTGGGCTACTTGGGACCTTAAGGGTTGCCTGGCTCTCTGTGATTATGAGGATCCGCTTGCTGGTGTAGCCCCTCCTCTTGTTCTCTCGTACGCAGTGCAGGATGGCGTACATTTCGGCCTGAAAGACCGTTCCATGACCTCCGAGGGAAATACTGTGATTTACCGTCGGTCTTTCCGAATAAACACCTGCCCCCGCCCCACGCTCCCCGCCGGATCCGGCCGTGAACCAGACGAGCGCGTCCCGCGGTAGGGCCGGCGTGTCCTCCCGCCATGCCTCGCGGTCGGGGATTTCTACTTTAAAATTATTTTCCCTGCAGATTCGCCGGCTCGCGAAGTCTGACCTCATTTCAAGCATGGGCTCCTTCACGATCTCCTGAATTTTGCAGTGGCCCCTGAAACCTGAGTTGATCGTCAGTATATCATTGCAGGCTAGTTTGTATAGTCCTAGCCTGGCCTCCCCCAGGATAACTAAGTTTAGGGGGGGGGGGCAGATCCAGCAACACCTCCATGACTGTTGTTGGGGTTGAAGCCATGGCCACTCTGATGCCTAAGCGAGCCATCCTTTGGATCTTGCCTAGTTTTTGTTTGACACATAATTGTGTCACCTTGGGCTTGTGATACTTGTGGTGTCGCATTATGTCTTCCTGACGAAAAGTCTTGTTTCCAAAATTATCATAGAAATATAATTAGAGGCTTAGCGGTATGCCTGATATACCACCGTTTTTGAAAACGAAATGGTTGAATAAAAATTTTGAAATAAATACACAGCACTTTTTGACTGATTGCCTAACCATATACTTAAAATTCACTAAAAACCAGATACAAGAAACGACTATTTCTAAATGCTGCCTGCAAAGGGTTAAAAGAGGTTTTGTACAAATAAATATAACTTATATCTCCTAATATCACAAAACAGCCCCAGAAAGTTAATTATGTCATATCCAAATATTTTCAACGTGAAATAATAGATATCTTAGAAAAACTTCTTAAGATGAATTTATCAGAAATTTGGAGACCAATAAACACGATCGCAAAAAAAAACAGTAAACGTTACGTTGCCAGGTTTCTACGGCCAGCTCGACTCCACTGGCGTACGACAACATCAATAGGAGGTTCAAAGTCTGATACACACTTGAGCATTTCCAAACCGACGGCCCGCTTATTTTCTTTAAAACAACGAAAGGTTTTCCGAATCATCTTTCCATAGTTCTTTATTAGTATATGTTTAATAATTATTTAGCCTTGTATTTAGTAAATATTATTGTTTGCACAGGTATTCAAAAGCTTAACAGCTATTTCCGGTTGAAATTTATTTTACGAAATTCATAATTAAACAAAATGTCATGACTCTCTAATTTTAATTATATCCATTTTCACTTTTAGGGAGATATATTATGCTAATAATAAATATAGACCATTCTGTATTTCGTTTTATATTATTTGGTGTATGAGACGAAACTCATTAAGAGGAACGTTATGAGGTAGAATTCTAGATTATTATGAAGCAAAACAATTTTATTCTTATACCTTGAACAAACCTTTGTATATAACGCTGATTAGAATGACTGCGATATCCTGAAATTGAATTTGATATATATATATATATATATATATATATATATATATATATATATATATATATATATATATATATATATATATATAAGGAATATTTCTAAAATTTACGCTTTTGTTTATATGAAGAAAATGTAGTATTAATTAGAAAGATAACTTACCTTAAATAGATAAGATAAGTTTTGTGTTTCCACACAACAATGTCTGTAAGCGTTTTCTATTAGTTATATCGAATTTAGCCTAGAAGGATTTCACACTCTATTAAAGGGGAACACTAATTCATCCCAGGTATCTCAGATACCAAAGGAACTGAACTCTGATGGAGTCCTTTCCAAGTTATCGGGATCTGAAAGGCAACGCGATACATCCTCATTTCTGAGGAATCTCCGCACGGTGTGGGCGTTGCAAGTATTACCGCCTTCTGCATAACCTTATAAAGGTACTCTTTAAGACCCAGTCTCCTAATGTTCTCTAGAAAATTTTTTAGGAACTAAACCTGGTAACGATATGACTATTGGAGACACTCGGACACTGCCTGTCCTCCACCGTCTCTTTACTTGTATCTCTAGGTCTCTGTACTTAATGATTTCCCCGTTGTACTTTATCTCTAGATTATTAGTATCCGGGATGGCCACATCAATCAGCGTCACTTGGTTACAGGACTTATCCACTATTATTATATCTGGCCTGTTGTGAGCAGCTCGATCCCAGTACAACCTGTATCCTGAGTTTTCTAGAACAGGCTCAGAAGTATATCTGTAGTAGGGCACCTTACTAAGATTTAAAAGTCCCAGTTTCAGAGCCAGTTCTTGACGAAGTATTTTCGCAACTTCATCTTGCCTCTCTTTATACTCTGTTGCAGCAAAGGCTTGACATCCATCGATGACGTTCTAGATAGTCTTTGATGATTGACACCCAAATCGTCATTTGTCATCTTGGACCAAATTATCTCCAACTTTATACTTCAGGTAGTTTCTTGTTGGCATGACCTGATCTTGTATGACCGCCGGAAACCACACTGCCTCTGTAAACATCTGTTCGGACACCAACCAGTAGTTTAACCCCAATTTGTCGATAAGTGCCTGGGAAGTCTCATTCAGATGTCGCCCATGGAGAGGCTTCTGCAGCCAAGAGTGCAGCTTGTCCTGACCAGTTCGATGCTGACTTTGTATTTCACTTTCTCCTAATTGTAGCAGTGTTAAATCATCTGCCTCGCATATGGCACGATGTAGTTCAGAAATAACCATCCGCTGGTAGAAATTTGTATGTAGGTGCAATATCTGCTGGTCTAACTGTTTACCAATATACACCCCTCTTCCACCTTGGTGTCTAGGCAGGGCTACTCACTCGATAGCAGTACGGGGGTGATGCTTTTTGGATTTTGGTTAGGAGTGTTCGCACATTGGGTCGTAGATTTTTCATGTCTGTTTTGCTCCAGTTAACTATCCCTAACTGCATAAAATGCATATGCATTAAGAGCCTTCGTTAGGTTCCTGCTGTTGAGATGTGCTCGCACCACCTGCTTTACGCGTTTCGTAAACCCCTTTGTCAACTCGTTCTTCATTACTGAGTGGTTTATTTTTCTCGCTTGCTGTATTCCCAGATATTTATAACACTCTTGTACATCCACCGAGGCAATTTGCTGGTCATTCTGCATTTCATATACATTTGGTTTTATCTTCCATCTGACTACACATAAAGTGCCACATTTGTCAAGCCCAAACTGCATTTCAATATCTCTGGAAACCATTCCACGATTTTAAGAAGTTGTTTTAGGTAGTCCTTTGTGGATGTCATCAGCGTAAGATAATCGATATACAGCAGATGATTCAGCCGCATTTGCTTCCTGCCATTGATTTTAATACCAAAACTATATCTGGTCAAGTTCAGGCGGTTTGCCAGTGGATTCAATGGGAGGCAGAACCAAAATTGGGCTTAGCAAGTGGCCTTGAAATATACATCTTCTAATTGGTATCGTGCTGATTACAATCCTATCACCGGTTTGTACCCGTAACTGAATTTTTGTTCTCCAGGTAGACATTGTGTGTTCCAAGAACCTCAGGATATAAGTCTCGATCTTATAGATCTTCAGCACACTTATAAGTCATTCGTGTGGAACTGAATCAAATGCCTTTTTGTAATCCACGTAGACAGCATAGAGATTTCTTCGTCCATTGTAAGCTTGATTGCACACAACCAAATCAATTATCAGCTTTTCTTTGTATCCCATAGACTCACCAAACCATTTTTTCTGGCTGGCAACTATGTTGTTTCGTTGGCAGTGCGCATATATGCGTTTCTCATGGCAGGATGCGATCAACTTATATAGTGTCGAAATACACGTTATTGGTCGGTATCTGCCGGGGTCTGCAGAACACTGCTGGTCCTTTAGCAGAAGATACGTATCTCATTGTGTGAAAAAGAATGTCATCTTCTTTGGGTCAAGTATCACATCATTTATTGACACCGCTAATAGATGATGTGTACACACAAATTTTTTCAGCCAAAATTTTGGACGCAATCAGGCCTGGATGCCTTCCAATTATGAAGCTCTTTATAACCTCGGAGGCTTTGTCTGTGGTAAACGGCTCATGATCCATTTGTTCATAGCTTCGACAAGCTCGCTGTTCTTCGTTAACCCACCCGGCGCCAATATTGCAGGAGGCTGGTGTGGTTAGTTGACTTTTCCAGAACTCTTTAACTTGTTCCTTATTTGGAAACGTATTGGTGGCTGAATTCGTAGCTGAATGAAGCTGACTGTAGAAAGTCATTTCAGATCGTTATTATTTATATTATTATTATTACCATTATGATTATTATACAGAAATACGGACAGATGACAAGTCCTAAAACACAAATAGTTAATGATTGGTTGTGTACAATCTGCGTAAATTATCCTATACCTATTGCAATAAATCCCAGAACAGTATTACTTTACTAAAATACGGTGGATACCACACAATAATTATACTTTAGATTATTTTCTCCAGCATGCAGTACAGAACCTTTGAAGATGCTAAGCGGAAGTAACCACCGTTTGTAACAGTCTTACAATTTGTGAAGATCTCCTAGAAGTATACTCGATATTCTGGGATCATTATATATTTTGACCTCTTCGGCAAAGAAAAGATACTTGGATCTAGTAATATATGACAGCGCAGTGATATACAAAGAAACTAAAAGGGGATCGTGTACAGAACCTTATGGGACGCCACTCGCTAATGGTTGAGGATCAAAAAATACACTGTTCACGAGGACGCTGTAAATGCGATTGCTTAAAACAGCTTCAGTCCACAAAAGCAAGTTTCGAGCAATCCCGTTTCATAACAGGTTCTTACCGAAACGCTTCAACAATATATAGTCAAATGCCCTTGGGCAGTCGAAGTACACAATATCAGTAGGTCTTCTAGTTTGATCCACCTTCATCATCATTCATTGCCACAGTCACACATATTAGCAATTGTTGGTTGTATGTATGTATGTATAAAGAATGTTGGTTTTGCGTAATTTTATTGTTAGCAAGTAAAAATTTCCACATGCTGTATCGAGTTTGGCAGTATTCTTTTAGAATCATACTCGTCTCATTTTTATATATTGGAGTACGTCTGCTGGTAGTCAGGAGTGAAGCAGCTTATAAGAAGTAGACGATGACATAATCATTGTAAGTGGAGGGATAATTGCAGCACAAAAATTATTTTAGCAGCTGTGAAGTTATTCCATTAGGCCTGGGTGAACAGTAGTAGTAGTAGTAGTAGCAGTGGTGGGGAGGCTAACGCCAAGCAAGTAGGCCACAATGGGCCCTTTTTGCCAACCCCAGCAACCCAGCAACCATGCTCTACTCTTCCTCGGTTCCGTCGCCAAACCTCCTCAATCTCTAAATGAAGGCCGTGACGGTCTTCAATTGGATGGTATTTACCTGATTCCTCTGCAGAGTCCTCGAACCGAACAATTCTGCTCGAAGACTCCCAAAAGCCTCGCATTCACACAGGTAGTGGTAGGACGTTTCCTCATCCTCGCCGCATTCCTGGCAAATGGGATCCCTCTCTACGCCTATCAATGTGAGGTGTCTTCTAAGGGCGCAGTAGCCTGTCAGCACCCCAAGGATGCAGCGAAGCGTAGGTCGACTCCTACCGAGTAGCCAGAGAGTTTTATCTCTGTCCGGCCCCTCCACTAAGTCCCTCGCCTGCCTGCAGCCACAAACCGACCCCCAATGCCTCTCAATGGCCTCCTCAGTCCACCTGTCTAATGCGACAGAGACCGTCTTCCTACTTATGCCTATCGCAAGAACGGCCGCCGGACACCAAGCCTTACGAAATCATTCGCTACGTCATTTTCCGCTAAGCCACAGTGTCCCGGAACCCACACCAGTTGGACTTCCTTTTCCCTGGCTTGTCCGTTAAGGGCGTCAGCGCACTCCTGAACCAGTGTTGACCTGATTCTGGCCGCGCAGACTCCCCGGGGGACCGCCTGGGTGTCCGAGCAAATGTCTACACATTTCTCGGGGCTCATCCTCACATCCTGTCTATTGGCCACAGACAGGATAGCGTACACCTCCGTTTCTAATGCCGTGGTATATTTGCGCCCAGAGCATAACTCTCGCGCACCCACAGGCCCTCGATATATATATATATATATATATATATATATATATATATATATATATATATATATATATATATATATATATATATATATTCCTGCCACGGAGGATTGTTAATCCTCCAGCCGCGATCCGTCGGTAAAACAGACCAGGCTTGCGGGCTGGAATGCAACTTCATTTTCCCTCCACTGATTCCTACTGGGATTCCTGAGGGTATATGGCCTATTTAACCTAAAAGCGTCCTCTGCATTCCGTACCTTGATGGCGGAAATCGGAATTTCCTTTTCCACCTTCTTGGCGACTCTTGCATGCCTTATTACTGCTCCCTCTCCGCACCAGTTTCCTGCGTCTCGCATTCTAAGGTGCAACGCCATAACCTCCCTTCTCATGGGAAGCGGTGGCACAATCAACAAGATTTCTAGCGCGGCTGAGGGTGATAACAAACGAATTTAAAGACTTACCTATCAAACAAAAAAGTTTTTTTAGTTTCAAATTCACTTGAATTTATTAATAAAGTTAAAAATAGTAAGTTGGTTGAAGGCGAGGATTTAATATCGTTTGATGTGACCTCGGTGTTTCGCAGTATTCCCGTAAAAGAAACGTATTTAGACCATTTGTTAAAAATGAACATAGATGAAGAGGTCTGCAAAGAATATATAAATTTAACAATCATTGCGAACGTTTTTATGAGTAGATTTAAAACAGACCTAGCAAACGAACATGACTATTTTCCTAGAGTATGCTTTCGTATTGTGGACGATGTTTTTGCAGCATTTAATACAAATGTATACAAAGTAGTATTGCCACATTAAACTCTTTTGACTCATGAAATAGAAATTAATAACAAATTAACTGTTCTTGATGTGTGTCATTAAAAATACACTTTAGAATTTGACATGCACAGAAAGGAAACCACTACTGTGAGTTACATTTCGATTGACTCCCACCATAGTTTTCCACGAAAAACAGCGAGTTTGAATTTTATGGTTCATAGATTAATACAGTTTCTCTTAAATAAAGATACATACAACAGGGAACTTGGAAATATTAAAAATGTAGCTAGGTATAATGGTTAATCTGACTGCTTAGTGGAGATACTAGTAAATAAACATAAAACGGAATCTACGACTTTCAAAAAAGATAAACCAGACAAAACCGTTGTCGGTTTTCCACTTGAATCGAGAATTACAAGAGGTTTCAATAGCATTTTTAAGAATTTACAGCTAATATTTTCTACAAAAAATACATTAAAACATTTGCTAGGTGACCCAAAGGATAAAGATAAAACCACAGAAGTGTCGGAAATCTATGAAATATGTTGTAAGGTTTGTGAACTTAAATATGTTAGGCAAAGTACAAGAACTATTGACACTAGATGTAGAGAAGATTTTGCGCAACTGATATATGGTGCTATTGATAAATCATGTATTGGTCAGCATATTTGGGATAATAATCACCGTGTAGATAAAGAAAATCTCAAGTTAATCAAACATGTTAAACAGTCGCGTCAGCTAGATGCTTACGAAAGTATATATATATATATATATATATATATATATATATATATATATATATATATATATATATATATATATATATATATATATATATATATATATATATACAGGGTCGCTGATAAGTCTGGAAACGGTCGATTATCCGGGAAAATATACAAGGTGTCGAAAAAAGTTTTATACAAAAGTTTTTGGGTTCTTCAATGTCTACTAGGCGGTGATAATTTCATTTATACAGGGTTGGTCATACAGGCGTGGCACACCAATATTAATTTTTTTTTAATGGAACACCCTATATATTATTCGATATTTCAACCCTTCTCTTAATTTTGAGCAACATTTATCAGAAGCATGATGTACATAAACTCAATCGTTTCCGGGTAAAAAAATAAATAAAAATAAACGCTATTGTTTTTAAAATCTATTGGATGAAGAACAAAAATAAATGAAAAGTAGAATATCTCTTGAAAACAATCTGTGAGTGTGAAAAGAACCGGTTGCGATGTTTTTAACATTGTTTGGAATCCCAAGATAAGATAAGATGCCCATAAGAAACGCAGTATTATTCTTTTGTTTTAAAATGTTTCCAGGACAACGAATGTCAAACATTCATTCAGTGTCAACAGTTTTGAAACATTAGTAATTTAGTGTCAACAGTTTTTGTGCAAAATGGCAAGTTTAAGTGAAACCGAACGTATCGAAATTTTAATGATGATAGGGTACGGTGATAGAACACGAAGTTTTGCTCAAGTGGTGATTATGTTCAATGAGTTGCATCCTGAGCGGGAATCGATCTCCAAATCCACAGTTTCGAAAACTTTGCATATATAGGGTGTTCCATTAAAAAAAAATTAATATTGGTGTGCCACGCCTGTATGACCAACCCTGTATAAATAAAATTATCACCGCCTAGTAGACATTGAAGAACCCAAAAACTTTTGTATAAAACTTTTTTCGACACCTTGTATATTTTCCCGGATAATCGACCGTTTCCAGACTTATCAGCGACCCTGTATATATATATATATATATATATATATATATATATATATATATATATATATATATATATATATATATATATATATATATATATATATATATATATATCGTTAGAAATTTGAACAACAACGTTTCGATGAATAAAGCAGGTCCGGTTCTATGTAGTCCATTGTTCTTACTGTTATTTTAATAACCAACGGATCCTTCTTAGAAGGAAAATTTGATAACGACACACAGTATTACAAAGACAGGTATCCAGTTTTAATTACAGGGATTTAAGGCTCAACAGCGGGGGTCTGTCTGTATACCTTCCTAAAGGACGCTGTTCGTAACTGCTTGGCAACTCACATATAAATGGTTCTAGTCTTTATTCACTTAGTTTATTCATCACTCCGATGACGCTAACTTTGTTAGCGAAACGATAGTTAGGTCTAAAAACTGTATTGTGATGAATTGGGTTCTCCAAGTTGTACTTACCAGTGCTCATCGCAGGTTCCAATCTTCCCTCATTACGATTTCTTTTGTTCGCTAAATAAAAAGCTGTTTTCTTCTCCTTAACTAGGTATGCTATTTGATATTTGATCTTATACGTAAATAATTCATATTGATTTATTTATTTTTTCTTTTTTTGTAGAAAATATATCCAAATACTACAAACACGCTGAACTGATTTCAAGCAAGAGATTGAATACTCCACTTGAAATAATAGTATTAATAGATCAGACCTGGAGTATACAAGCTGCAGAAAAATTACTTTAGTAAGTAAAGAGAAATAACCTTATTCTAGTGACACAACAAAGAGAACACTTTCCATATTAATCGGCAGCCACGATAACTGTGTCTAATCAATTATTAATGACTTGCTATGGAAGTAAGCAGAGAATTTTAATTCAAGTGGCTACTCTTTGTTTGCTTCTGGGTTACTAAACATTTTTACTGCTATAAAACAAACCATATGGTTGCAAAAGCCTGGACGCAGCAAGTGCATTATGGTAATGAATTTTTATAAAAATAAACTACGCATTTTTTAGGAACATTCGCAAAAAACATTTTTTATGCCACAAGTTATTTACGAAACAATTTTTTAGTGAATTTTCTTTAAAAAACTCACTAATGAGGAGATCCCGACTTTTGAATTTTAAAAAAATTTCAAATGACCGCGAACTAGGCTCCTTAGAACCCATATCCAGGGTTAGTTTCAATTTTTATATGTTTATATATATATATATATATATATATATATATATATATATATATATATATATATATATATATGATGATCCAATTTTTATCAAATTTGACACATACCTTTCTTTTGCAAGTTGCTTGGATAAGTTCGTTAGTCAAGAAAATCGGTCCAGGTTTTGCTAGAAAATTTTGTGTTTTCCTTGGAAAAAAATTTAGATCTCCGGAAATAACAAAGTAAGGGCAACCAAATTTAGTAAGCTAGTTTTTGTCATAAAGTGTATACTGTGTACCAAAATTCAGATCTCTATCTTAAAACAGAAAAAAGTTAGAAGTAAATAACTTTTTAACTAATTAAATCTGATTAAAGGAAGTTAAAATGTCAAAATCGATTGAGTACGAATGGGAGTGAAAAGTACTACAAGAAATGACTAACAAGCTCCTAGATATGTGTCTAAGTCGTTATTTTCCTTAATTTCGTTATAATATGAGCAAAAAATCTATTGTAAATCGAAATGGTTTTGTGTAAATTTTAAAACATTGACACAATGTATTACGGGATATAGCTGCTAGTAGACACACGTAGAGCATAGTTCAGTGGCCTCAGTCGCTCTGCATCGGATAATAAAATTCAATTGACTCCTGCATGACGAGTTCGAATCCTAGTTAGTGACATTACTTTTTTCAATTTTTTTTTAGTCTCATTTTACTTTACCGTTATCTAATCAGATTGTTGTTTTTCGGATGATTTTTTTGACGAACTTTTGTATAAAACATAATTAGATAAAGAGGAGATGAAAGTTTTAAGACTTAATTCAATTTGAATAGCATATCTAGTTGCTTGTTCTTGCCCTAACTTAGTGAAACCGTTCCATATTTAATACAGTTATAGACTTTTCCCGTGGCTTCAAGTGCTTATTTTAGTGAATTTTCTTTAAAAAAAACTCACTGATGAGGAGATCTTGACCTTTGAATTTAGAAAAAATTTCTTCACATGAGCGCGAACCCATATTTTAGAAACTGAAAAATAAACTAAATAGAAAATTGTTCAATATGGCCACCGTTTTGTTCAATGCACTTTATACACATTTTTGAAACATACCTGCGAACTCTGGTGAGGGTGTTTCGGTTAATATGATTTATAGCTTGCGTGATTCTGTTTCGTAATTCATTGATATTTTGTGATGGATCGAATTTATATACATCATTCTTCAGAATACCCCAAAATAGGTGTTATATCAGGACTTCGGGCACATCAATTGTTACAAATGACACGATTATTAAAATTTTGATACAAAAATCCTTTGACGATCCTAGCGTTGTGAGCTAGACACCCGTCTTGTTGGTACCAAATCTCGTCTAAATGAGCATGAACTCTTCTAATTGTTGGTAAGATATCTTTTCTCAATAGATTAAGATACCTTTCGTCAGTTAAATTATTTCCAAAAAAGAACGGACCAGCAGTGAAATTACATGATTTTTTTTAAACTAACTGTCTAATCTACAAATAAAAATAACCGTTTTTTACCTAATAAGTCGCACCAAACATTAATACCAAATCTGTCTTGCAATCGTCTTTCTTCCTTTAGATGGGGATTTTTATTTGCCCAATAATGCCTATTATGGCGATTATACACACCACAGTTTGTAAATCTGGATTCATCAGTCCATATGTTTTTCAAAGGAAAATTTTCATCTTGCTGACATTGTTCTTGATACTATCTGCAGAATTGAAGTCGCTTAGGGTAATCGTCTACATTTAAGCCTTGTACGATTGTAGGTTTGTATGGATGGTAATGACTTTGTTTTAATACACAGTGTACCGTACTTTTTGGAACGTCAATTTGTTCACCATAAAACCAAACAGATTGCGGAGGGCTTTCGTTTGAAACCTGTAAGACGGCATTATTTCTTTCTTAATTTCTATGCATTAGTAGTTTCTTTGCGTGAAAGCTACTGTCGTTCAATAGATTGGTCACTATCCTGCGAAATTTTGGTGTTTGGTTGTCGTCTTTCTGGGTAGTTGTTTGAATTTGCAGCTGCCTCAGTATTTCGATTAGAACGAATATAACATCCCAAAATGTCAAAATATTCTTCATTACTGAACATATTGTTGAATAAAATTGAAAATAAGCAGGTAACAAACTATTTAGTACAAAATTTTAAGCAATGTGTTAAATACACCTCAAATTGTTTAGATAATTAAGAATGACAGTATTCTTAATTGCCGCGATAGTGTTTATTCATAGCAACTTTCTTCTGTTGTTTTTCAGTTGACTTACGTTTAAAAATCAAACAATTTTCAAAGGCCTCTTGGTAAATCATTAATCTGCTTTTTATTGAGTTTTCTTGGTAAATTTAGTTATTTACTAGGTTAACCTATTTAATTTAATTATAACAATTTTTTAGAATAATGTAATGTAGAATATCATTTGTAATAATGGGCCAATTCATTGGTTTGCACAAAGTTTATATTTTTTTATCGTGAATAATTACGGAAAATTATGTTAAATGTACAAGTCTGTTGTTAGACTCCGTGTCCTACGGTATAGGTTATACTGGTAACAAAATTACATGCCTGCTTTCTTTCAAAGAAAATACATATTTTCTATTAAAAAAATTTTATGAAAATTCACTACTGTAACGCACTTGCTCTCTACTACTACTACTTGCACTCTACCCCATGGATTATTTTTGTTAGTGTATAGTGAATGCTGAAGTCATTTTATTATTATTTTACTATTACATACCCTTGTTGGATTTTCTATTAGTAATTTTACTTTTTTCAGTGCATTTTCTTTAAAAAAATCACTAATGAGGGGATCTTCACTTTTGAATTTTGAAAAAATGTTTTCAAATGAGCGCTAATTAGGCCCCCTGGAATACATATCCGGAATCAATTTCACTTTTTATATGTATATATATATATATATATATATATATATATATATATATATATATATATATATATATATATATATATATATATATATATTATATATATGTATGTATGTATGTGTGTGTGTATTTATCCACCGATAACTCAACAAATATTAGGCCGATTTTTATCAAATTTGGTGAGTACCTTCCTTTTGCAAGTGGCTTGGATAAAAAAAGGTAAAGGTAAGATGCTTACTGGGAATTAGGCCATTGCTGACCCTTTTTGCTTATCTAAACTAACCTACCCTCCACCTTGAGTTCGATCTCAACGACGACAGTGATTTGAAAAATCATCCGCCGCCGGTGAGTCTCGAACCGTCGTCCCGCGAGTCCGCATTGGAAAGTCTGAATCGACTTTTCCGCACGGCCACGGAGGCGCTAAGTGGCTTGGATAAGTTCGTTATCCAGAAAAATCAACCCAGCTTTTCCCGGAAAATGTTGTATTTTCTTTCGGAAAAAATTATATCTCCGAAAATTACCAAATTTGGCATGCACGTTTGTATTATAAAGAGCGAACCATGTAATGATTCTAGGTCTATAATTTTAAAGACAAAAAAGTTATGGGCATTTAAAGAAAAAAATTTGGAGTTTTTCTCAAAACGTCAAAGTCGCGATTTGAAACGTCAAAATTGGCAATGTTTAGGCAAAGAACCTGAAAGAAAAACGGTTGATGAAAGAAAATGATGCAAGAAGGGTGTTCTGCAAACTCTTAAGTTTCAGCTTCAACCGTCATTGTCCTTCATTTTACTAAAATATTTACAGAAGATTCATTTCAAATAGACCCTTTCTCTGATTTTTTGCCTGTATATTTAATTAAGTTGATGCTTTGGCTGTAGGTTTAGTTAAGTTTATGGTTTAACGGTGTATAATTTGTAGTTAATTTTCATAGAAAAGATTCGTTAATGAGGAGACCGCGACTTTTGAATTATAAAAAGATTTTTTCAAATGGACGCAAACAGGCCCCCTAGAATCCATATCCGGCTTAACTTTCAGTTTTTATCTGTTTACATATATACAGGGTGACGCATTTCTACGGTAAAGCTCAATACAGTTGTTATTATACAAGATGCGAGAAAAAATTGTATACGTTAATTATAGGGTGTCTTAAACTTCATCTTATAAAAATATTTTGGCAACCACAGGGTGTTCCATAAGTCGTTGGTGATTCCTACAATTGTTTTTTTTCGAACATGCATTTTTACATTTTTTATCGGAATATGGTGCATGTTTGAACGAAAAAAACCTAGGCGCAGTAAGTGTATTTTGGTAGCGAATTTTCATTAAATCTTTCAAATTTCAATAACTCAATTTGCAATTAACCTAAGGTTTGTTGGCTAGGAAATCGACATTTTAAGTTTATTTTTGGAAAATTTCTGTAGATTTTCAAACAATAAGTAATTTGGATAAAATGTGGTACATTGTTTCTACTATATAGGCTATACCGGTAATCATATTGATGCCTGCTTGCATTAGAGAGACATTTCGGCTATTAAAAATATTTTTATGAAAATTCACTTCCATAACGCACTTACTGCGTCCAGACCTTTTATATTTTTATTTGAACCTTCCTTAACATACCATCAGTAGCGGCTCGTGCCTTAATGCATTGTGGGTGCGCAAGAAAAAAAAAGTTCGGGACGCAGCAGTGCGTTATGGTAGTAAATTTTTATTAAATGCTTCAAATTTGAATAATTCAAGATTATACGAATATAGAAATATAGCAGTACCCAGGGAAACATATCCACCAAATTTCATCAAAATAACTTTGTAGTATTCGAAGAAAAAATGTTTTTTCAAAATAAAATTCAAAATTTGAATAACTCAATTTTCTAAAAATTTATAAAGTTGAATTTTAGTGTGTAGTAATGTCTTTTACAAGGCAACATATCCAACAAATTTCATTAAAATACCTTTGTAATTTTCGGAGAAAAATATTTTCCCGGAAAACGTTATCCAATTTTCCTGACTAACGAACTCATCCAAGCGATTAATAAAAGAAAGGCACTTGCCGAGTTTCATCGAAATCAGTTGCTTATTTTTTGAGTTATCGGTTGGATACACACACACACACATACATATATATATATATATATATATATATATATATATATATATATATATATATATATATATATATATATATATATATATATATATAAATTGAAACTGACCCCGGATATGGATTATAGGGGTCCTAGTTCGGGCGAAAAAATGTTTGCATCGATACCTCTTTGTTAGTGAATTTTTTTAAATAAAAATTCACTAAAAATGAAGGGCTCGCCTATTTTTTCCCCGAAAATCTATTATAAAGAAACCTACTTACTAAACTTAATAATTATTAACTACTTACCAAGTTTTCCTCTAGTCAGTTATACGTTATAGTAGTTGAAAAGTCCCTTAAAAAGTTAACCTTTAAATTTAAAATACACACTAAATAAATCACAGTATCACAATTATTTTGTCCACTTATTAAGCAACCCGAAGTAGTAGCCATCATGATAATAATAATTGTCTTGTTAGAACATGTAAACAACAACGAAATGATCTAATTAGAAATCAATCCGACGCGAAAACGAAAAATACTAGGTAGTAGTAGTAGTAGGTACACACGCTCTGCCAAAAGTCCACTACAAACTGTTAGTGTGTAATTTTATAGCGCACAACAGATTGCTTATTCGGTCGTTTTCGACGAAGATCATCAAGATTCGGCGATCATTTCGCACTGAAATATCGCATTCCATGAGAGCGCCGAAAAATACACACCGCCGCCCGAGTGCTTTATATGGATATGGATGTATATAACGTCTGCAACGATTAACACTATACTTATTCTGATTCTTCATTAATGGCTGCTGACTCTCTGCGATCCTCGATATACTAATTTTGTTTGTTGAATGCAAGAGGTAAAAAGTAAATAAAAATTTATTAAAATATAGCATAGCAAAAATATTATTTTTCCACGGCAGGCGGCAGGGCGCGCGCAAGGGCGCACTTATTGAGGAGCCGCCCCTGCATACCATATAACAATCTAAGCAATATTTTCAATTGTTTTACCAATAAATAAAAAGTAAATGCACTAAATATAGGTAGTTCTAAAAAATAATGAATTTGACATAATTGCAAATTTTAATTCCACGTGTTCGTAAATATAAAGTAATAACGGATGAATGAAAATTGAGCTAAGTTTATTAAGAAGGTTATTTTTGATGATTTGACTGTAGCATGCCGTGAAATGAAATTCTTTTCAAGAATACTACACTTGGACATCAATTAATAATTAAAATGAAAAAAGCGTAAATATCGAGAATATTGTATTTCGTTCTACTTCGAATATTAATCTTCTCGTTTATTACCTCTGATATTAAAAGCTGTTGTCGATTTCAATGTATAATAAATTCATCTCTTGAATGCGATTGCCTGAGACTCTCAAATACAGCTTTGTTAGTTCGAAAACGATTAATAAAGCAAGAAATCTTTCCTCTTCTAAATCCATCAATCTGAATCAGCTTATCTTTTGTTTCGCTAAATTGTCTTTTCGCTACGTAGTCAATCTTAATATTAAAAACACTTTTGGCTAAACGTGGAATGGCTTCTCTGATTTTTACTGATCTGAACAAATACGGAACGAAATGGTTTGCGCCGTCTTGTGATTAAAGTTCGAAATAAAAAATTCGAATTATTATAAAAAATTCTAAAAATCTATAAGTTAATTTGAGACCAGAGGATCGTTTCTCTAACAAAGTTAGTGTCATTGAGGGAATATTCATCCCTCTGATGACGCTAATTATGAATACATTTGTGTCAAAATGTAATAAGATATCTCTACTAATTTTTCGGTTACAATTTGTTTAGAAGATTTGATTTTTTCTTAGTAAATTTGGTTCGATTCAGCTAACCAACAAACTCATCTTTTAACTACCTCGAGTCTGCCACAACGCAGTCAACGCTACACTGGCTACTAGTAACAGGTTACACTTTATAAAATAATAAATTCCATTCGATCTACCTCCTTCCCTTTGTCAGGGGGCTCAGCATTTTCCAAATTATTCATGAATAGAAGTCACTGGTATCACTTCACTAAAACAATTTCAAAACAGCCGGAGAGCACACTAAAGTACAATCACTCACTGCCGCTGAACACTGCGGAATGTATATATATATATATATATATATATATATATATATATATATATATATATATATATATATATATATATATATATATATATATATATATATATATATTCTTATTATTATTTTATGACAGTGAGCTATATAGAGTTCACTGTTTTATGGTTACTACTTTAAGAAAATTTTCAAAAGCCTCAAAGTCTTCATCTCCTCATAAGCAGAATTTTTCCATGCAAACCCGATAAAAACAAGTGCTTGTAACAAAAAATGTCAGAATATATATATATATATATATATATATATATATATATATATATATATATATATATATATATATATATATATATAAAGCTCGTTTGTAAACTTACGCTTTAGCATAGCAAATAATATATATTTCTAATGGATTTCAGGCAATATTCTATCCAATGAACACCTAAAACAGAAATCTAGGACTCTATTAATATTATTTAATATTTTCCACGTATCATGCCCAGAACCTTTCTTAAAACTTATTAGTTTTAAGGTTTTAAATCGTTACTTTGATATGTTCAGAAGAAAAACTATAAAATTTTCGAAGTAATTTTTCTCTTATTTCTTGCCCTATATATATATATATATATATATATATATATATATATATATATATATATATATATATATATATATATATATATATATATATATATATATAAAGGATAATCGAAATTCAATTTCAGAGTTTAACACCCTGTCGTAATATTTTGATGACAATAATCTACTACTGTTCTGTGTGCTATTACTTGCGGACCACCTGTAAATGCCAGATGTTACAATATGAACATATGATAAGATTTCTCTAGACAAGGAGGTAATTTATAATTTGATATCTCTTATGATCTAGTTACTACATTTATATCCGTGATTCACAGGCGGCAGTAGGAAATGCGGCTTGTAAAATGACAACCGTTGTCACAGCGCGAATATTAATGCAAATTTTTCCGCGTTTTGCTATTCCGAGGTTTTACAGTTCTACCAAGTTTCCTTTGCCTCTGCGTTAATAAAATTAGTTGCCAGTAATTTCGCTTTATTGCTTCTTTAACTGGAATAGAAATCTGTTCAATATAATTCAGTTTTTATATATACAGGTGGCTCTAATAAAAGGAAGCTGAACAAATAATGTAAGCTAAACCTGTTACACAAATGAGATACCGCGATTCGTTTTGTAGCTTCTGTCTGGAATGCCTTCAGTAGAGCAAGCCAGGAACAGAAGCGTCCCTTCCAAAATTTGTATAGAATGCTGAGTTACGGGGTTTTGAAAAGTTAAATTTTCTTCTCGTAATTTTGGTATTTTAAAACTAATTTATGAAATTTTCTACATGTGTTACGGTTGAAGGTACCTACAAGTGAATATAATTGAAAGTTTAAATGTTATGCAGGTTATTGTCTTTCAAATATCATATATTCCCTTTGACCCACACGTTTTTCAACGAGGCCAGTGCCTCTTTTTGTTTTTGGGGACTGAATACCTTGCTCTTCTAACACTTCTTGTTATGCTGCTTTTTATATATCTAACTGTTTTTAAATTATCTAGCAGAATATCCATTTGTGTAAGGTAATTTTAACCGTCAAGTGTGCTCTCAAAAATGACAAGTTAAAATAAACACGTAATTTTACTCAGCTGTAATGTATCAAGTCAATAATTTGACGTTTGAATCTGAAAAAAGTAAAATTAGTTCTCTAAAAGAATGCCAAATTTTACAAATTCAGAGCTAGCTGACTATATTTGACGCGTGAGCTTGTTAATGGAAACTGTGTAAGACTAAACGATATCCAAATCAAAAAATTCTCTCTTCCAAAACATTTTCACGACCGCTTTAGTGAAATTGTAGTTATTAAGAACGCCAGCCCTCTTTCGGAAACGCATAGGATAGTAGTGGCGTTTGTGAGCCGGAAAAAACCGAAAGTGGTGAATATTTTACCTAGACAGAAGAGTACCTCCCCCCGCCCCCTTTTTGAGAATACTGAACACGATGCCGGTGTCAGTAGTTCTCTTTGAGATAGCCCAACCCCTAAAACGACCAAAAACGGTATCGCATCATTTCCCTGTAGAAAAAAAGCCTCGGTTGATCGGGGAGGACCTCAACCGTGGCCGCCAACGTCACCAAATCTTCGCCATTTGGATTATTTTCTGTGGCGACATCTGAAGACCTAATTCACCAACACCAATTCTAAATCAACAACTCAGAAATCGGATAATAGACTTATCTCAGACAATTCGAAATACTCTGTGTATTTTTCAAAGATTTCGTGGTACAACGAGAAGAAAATTTCATGTGGTCATAGATCAAAGAGGAGGACATTTCTAACAGCAACTGTAATATATGAATTTTTGAAATGTTTCGCTTAATATTTGTCCTTATTTCGTAGAATGTACTTGTTTCTTTTTTTAGTTCACTATTTCTAGTAGGTACTCTCTTATTGTAAATTATTTGATGGGTTTCTTATTTGATGTTTGTTATTAAACAAGAACTATAGAGATTTTTGTCTTCAACGTCGGTCTATTTCTGCGACTATGGCCAATCACCGATGCCAGGGAGCAGTTTCACCTCACTATCCTGGAAATTTTGCCGAACCCCTGCCTTTCTGTGAAGAGGGTAGGGATCTTTAACGTACCCAACATCGTATGGACACAGTACCGACGGCTTTACGCCCCCTCCGAAGAGCGGAACATGCAGCACATACAACTTGCTCAAATACAAAGCCTCGGTTGATGTTAATGTTACAGTTTGTACTGAAAAAGTAAAAGGAGAACCCTAGGATCGAACCTAATACCCTTCGGTTCAAAGGCACACGTTCTTACCACCGGGGCTCTGAACTAGAGTGTTATTCCAGTTTAAATGTTCTAGTAAACTTTATTTCATAATAAAAGTGAATAACAGTGTATCGAGGTATGTGCGTGCACAGATGAATATTTTGCTAAGTAATTTGAAATCGGTTACAGATTCGAAAATAGAAAGATAGCAAAGAGCTTCAGAAGACTGAACTCAGAAACTCAATTTTAAAGACAAAAAAGTCACAGCGGTCGTAAGAAATGTCTGATGGGCCTAAGCGAACCGAGCCCTGAACAAACAGTATTCGGGATAAAATCAAAACCCCTAATGATAATTACTTGCAAGTACCTAAAATGTAGCGCATGTATAATTTTGGTGGATTATGGTAGTGAATTTTCATTTAAATTTTTTTTAATAGCATAGTAGAACAGCGACACTTTCCGCCATCTTGGATAATTATAATCCCATTAATTACCCTTTAATGACGTTGTGAAAGTCGTTAACTAGATTCTAATTATAGCAATTTTAATGATCTATGACGTCTGTGGCTCATTACCTACTTTCTAATTGTTGTAGTATTACTGATTAAAATCACTAATGTATAGCTGACATAGAATAATTGAAAATCAATGTTAGTTTTCACATTCTTTGAACGTCTAAGAATTGTAATCTCTTTAAAATTTGTATGGAAACTTTTTAATTGGTCTTCGTAAGTTGGCGGCATTGGTAACGAGATATGAATGTATCTCCATATAAGCAAGAAGTAAATTTGGAATCGATTTACTATATACACAATGAACATCGTTAATATAAATTATAAACAACAATGGACCTAAAACTCTACCTTGATTAACAAGTCAGCTGAGTTAAACAAATTTAATATCTAGCTTTGTATAAGTCAATAATCAATATCATTAATTATGTTTATAGATAACTATGTCGTCTAATTTAAATGGTTTACCAGCAAGCGAAATACTTTTGTTGTACAGTGTGAGTTTTTTAGTGCAAACAGCAATATTTTAACGTCATAAATTTCAGAATTCAGTTTTACCAAGATGACCTACCTCAAGGGCTTTCTGAATATTCCGAATTGATATTTTTTGGCAATTTGTTTAATATATTTATTCATGTGTACACTACAACAAGTTAACTAATTTCAAAATATTCTCTCTCTCTCTCTCTCTCTCTCTCTCTCTCTCTCTCTCTCTCTCTGGAATTATGTTTTTTTATTTAGACCCAGTTCCATTAACTGTGATCAGCTGTGAAAAATTTAATGCAGAATGTTTTTGGCTTGAGAACTGATTTCAGTGCAAATGTGTTTTTATATACATGATCTCTTAAAAGTAGACATTTTTGTATCCAATATATTTTTTCAGACGAGACACTGTATTTTTCAATTCTTCATCTAACCCTCTAAAAGTCGTATAATACTTTTGGCACCTAATGCTAACCGTTTCCGAAATAATTAACAATAACAATAACAGTCATTTTGGTAGGCAAGTATTATGTGGTACTAGTTCCACCTGTGACAGTTAAATAATTTCTAGTCAAAAATTGTTCCTAATTACTATGCCTTCAGTTTTTGGTCCTAACGAATACGCTGATATGTTACTTACCTATGGTGAGTGTAGGAAAAATTATTAACATGCACAAAGGTTATAATTTTCGTTTAAAATTTGTTTTTAAATTATGTTCAGCTTACATTCACGTTTTATTGTAAAATAAAATTTCAATAAAATTTAAAAATTTGTTGATTAATTTGGAAACGATATATTTATATATTTAGTGTAAAATTCTCACAGTATTAGCATGCGTTTTCCGAATATCGTGAATTAGAGCCAACAGATTTTAAAATTATTTGAATGAACACACTATATGTGTGTATAATAAGAGAAAAGGGAATATTGTTTATATTGAAGGTGTTTTTGATGAAGGTAAACCATGTTTACATTTATTGTTAGAAAATGCTTATCATAATCAAATTGTGAGCTCGACAGCAGGCTACTTCTGTAAATACTACAAGCAGAGATTATACTATCTTAACAGTCATGCAAATTGTTCAAAATATATATAATGTTTTAAGTAGTCAACCTACTTTCAAACCATGCTTTACTCTTCTCTGTGAATTATTGTATAAATTTAATCACTTTTTAAAAAACAAAATTAAACAAGCTGTGAATAAAGCTGTAGAAACAAATAAAAGAAAATTAAAGTAAAAAAAAAATTATGTTAAATATGTAAAGGTTGTTTTATTAGAGATCTCCTTTGTCTTTTCCATTTTGAGTTTATCACTATAAATTAATTATTGTATACCGCAGAGGGTCAGTCATCATTTGGTAAAATATAAAAAATATAATATATTTATTCATATGTACACTACAAGCTAACTAATTTCAAACTTGTCTAACTGTTTGATCAGCTGTTTCTTTTGAACTTGTTTTCCTCTGTACGTCTTTCTGATTGCAATTTCTTTTTCGGCTTGGAAAAAATAGTCTTCTCTTTTAATGAGCGACAAGGTATTATTAATAATAAAAACATTGGTAAAATATAAAAAATATAATATATTTATTCATATGTACACTACAAGTTAACTAATTTCAAAATTGTCTAACTGTTTGATCAGCTGTTTCTTTTGAACTTGTTTTCCTCTGAACGCCTTTCTGATTGCAATTTCTTTTTCGACTTGGAAAAAAACAGTAGAAATTTTTCTATTAAATGTATTTTTCAAATAAGACACCTGTATTTTTTCTTATATTTGAATATACATACTGCAAAGTTTAATGCAGAATGTTTTTGGTTTGAGAACTGCTTTCAGTGCAAATGTGTTTTTATATACATGATATCTTAAAAGTAGACTTTTTTGTATCCAATATATTTTTTCACACGAGACACTGTATTTTTAATTGTTCATCTAACCCTCTAAAAGACGTATAACAGTTTTGGTACCTAATGCTACCCGTTTCCGCAAATAATTAACAATAGCAATAACAACAGTCATTAAACTTAAAAAAATGCACAATCAGTCAATTTTATACTTTAAAGAAAATAATAACCAGATTTAACCTTAAATTTTTACAATTTACAAAGAGAAGGCGTTTTCCTGACTCACATGGCACAACCCCTTATTGGTTTAAGTTATAAATCATATGTATAATTACTTATTTATTATTAACTATTTCATGTTCACTTTGGATCACTGTATTGGGTCGCAATAGTAGTTATAGAAATTATTTTTAGCCTTCACATTTTAATTTTGTGTCTGTTTACCTAGCTACAAGAAGATGAATATACAAGATTTTCTGGAAAAATATGACACTTTGTTGTTAGATTATCATCGCAATCAAATTTATAGACTTCAAAATGGGTTGGGGAAATTGCGAAGATGAACCGATGAGAATAACATGTCACGGAATGCATTATGAAAGTTGCGTCTGGTCCAAAGACGATGCCAAGGGCAGTTCAGATACTTGTGAATGCTTTCATAAAAAATTACTTAGATCCAAAATAGACAAAATAATTAAGTTATATTTAAGAAAGAAGCTATTGCCATTGTAAAAAAAAGAATGTAATTATTGTATATAAAATAAAGAAAAAACCAATGAATAATCAAGCGTATTTATTTTTAATCTACACATTTAAATTTTCTGTATTAAGTGCTTAGTAGTAACGATTTAAATTTCGTTACTTGTTATTGTGTTCGACTGTAAATATTGTTTATACGTGATGTACCTTATTACAGTAATAAAGCTCATATATAGATATGCTCTTTATTTTAACAAACAAACAAACATTATAAAAAACTCTCATCATTACTACATTTGTCAACGTTTTAGTTATACACCTAATACAATAATTTGCTTACAACGAGTAAAGTTTAAATCTACATCCATATCTTATTTTTCAAACATCAAACTTCATATCTGATGAGCCATAACAAACCTCAAATAAGTGCTCATAAATTATATCAATATTTTCCAAATTAAAAAAGTTTTAGAAAAGTATCAGCAGAATTACTTCTTAGAAGACCAAGTAGAAAATAAATTTTACTAGCGATAAGGACCTGAGATATCTTGAATAACTTGAAAGCTACAAAACTATAGTCTACTATACCTCTTGATAAATGACTGAACCTTTTTGTGTATGTTGAATAAAACTGTTGAAAAAATATCTAGGTAAATAAGCCGCATCTGTGTTTGACACTACACCACATGGTGGTCTGCTGATATGTTTTGGTAATTTGTTACTCAATGCAGATGTAGAGACTCCTTCTCTGGCTTCAAAATTACTTGTTTGTTCTTTGGAATTGGTGTTACCGTTTCGCGGAATTGTCAGACAGAATAAAGTTGATTTTATTTATGGATTAAAACCCGTTGCCACACTACAGTATTATCAAAAACTAAAAAACTAAAATGACAAATGACGCTTCTAAAATATCTGTGTGATCTATTTCTATATTTAGTGCCAAAGTAAAATCAACTTATAACAATAATAATAACCCTAGCAATAATAATAATAATATAACTAACAATAACAGCAAAAGAAGTAGGCTCTCTATAACAAAAATATTGATACAAATCAGCTTATTACATTATTGCAACTATTTTTAATATAGATAAATGTTTTTTTGTTTAATACATTTAATTATAAGCAAAACTTTCCAAGAAAGAGGATTCAATCAAAAATGAGTTTGCTGAGAAAAGCCATTTGTTTTCGTGTAGGTATGTGCTTTTTTATAAATTAAGCTTCAAAAAGTAGCCTTTGAGCTTGTTGTTACAAAAATCTAGTTACTCCATGTGGCTGTATTGAATATCCGTGATATGTTTTGCAAAATGTAGCTTTGTCAGCGTGCTTATTTCTAAGTGCAGAAATATATTGTTTGTTTACTAGAAACGATGAGTAAATGTGATGAACAAAAACGAAACAGTGAATCTGTTTATTGAATTTACAAAGCAAAGCTATTTTAAATTTAGTGAAAAAATTTCTCTGCAAAATTATGACCTTCTTCTTACGGGTAGTCGGTTGTCTCGTTTATTGGCCAACATATTCATGAAAACTTAGAAAAACAAGTTTCAGCGTTAGAAGTTTCACATATTATCTTTTGGTACAGATATGTAGATTGCATTTTAACATGTTTTCATGATAGCCTTACAGAATTAAATGAATTTTTAAAGTTTATTAAAATATACTTTAGACAAAGAAGCTAACAATATTATAAATCTGTGGCGTGTAACCATTAAAAAGTTAGAAAATAATTCACTTGGCTTTTCAATATACAGGGAACAACTATGCCATACGGTGCATGTCACCCATTTTTTACAAAAGCTGCGTCAGTCTACCATTTAAAGATGATGTATCGTGCATTTTCAATACCTATATGCCTAAAACGACCCAAAAATAAATTTTAGGAATCAAGCAAATAGCATTTAATAATGTTTACTCTGCTAAAATAATCAATAAGATAATAGACACAAAATAATACAAATTAGCCCTAAATTTAACTTACCCAAATCTGTATTAGAAGCAAAAAGATAACAAATATGTTTCGAAGACTTACTTTGGAAATATTTCAGAAAATATTTCTGAAATGTTAAGTAGCAATACAGATAAAAAATAGCTTTAAAATCTTAGAACACGATGCGTGATTTCCTATTTAACTAGAAAGAAAAATACAATTTGTTGACAAATGCTGGAATTTATAAATCAGCAATGTAACGCAGTCCACATCTACCAAGCTTATAGAAGTTTAAATACCATACACAAACAATATATTTCTGCACTTAGAAATAAGCACGCTGACAAAGCTACATTTTGCAAAACATATCACGGATATTCAATACAGCCACATGGAGTAACTAGATTTTTGTAACAACAAGCTCAAAGGCTACTTTTTGAAGCTTAATTTATAAAAAAGCACATACCTACACGAAAACAAATGGCTTTTCTCAGCAAACTCATTTTTGATTGAATCCTCTTTCTTGGAAAGTTTTGCTTATAATTAAATGTATTAAACAAAAAAACATTTATCTATATTAAAAATAGTTGCAATAATGTAATAAGCTGATTTGTATGAATATTTTTGTTATAGAGAGCCTACTTCTTTTGCTGTTATTGTTAGTTATATTATTATTATTATTGCTAGGGTTATTATTATTGTTATAAGTTGATTTTACTTTGGCACTAAATATAGAAATACATCACACAGATATTTTAGAAGCGTCATTTGTCATTTTAGTTTTTTAGTTTTTGATAATACTGTAGTGTGGCAACGGGTTTTAATCCATAAATAAAATCAACTTTATTCTGTCTGACAATTCCGCGAAACGGTAACACCAATTCCAAAGAACAAACAAGTAATTTTGAAGCCAGAGAAGGAGTCTCTACATCTGCATTGAGTAACAAATTACCAAAACATATCAGCAGACCACCATGTGGTGTAGTGTCAAACACAGATGCGGCTTATTTACCTAGATATTTTTTCAACAGTTTTATTCAACATACACAAAAAGGTTCAGTCATTTATCAAGAGATATAGTAGACTATAGTTTTGTAGCTTTCAAGTTATTCAAGATATCTCAGGTCCTTATCGCTAGTAAAATTTATTTTCTACTTGGTCTTCTAAGAAGTAATTCTGCTGATACTTTTCTAAAACTTTTTTAATTTGGAAAATATTGATATAATTTATGAGCACTTATTTGAGGTTTGTTATGGCTCATCAGATATGAAGTTTGATGTTTGAAAAATAAGATATGGATGTAGATTTAAACTTTACTCGTTGTAAGCAAATTATTGTATTAGGTGTATAACTAAAACGTTGACAAATGTAGTAATGATGAGAGTTTTTTATAATGTTTGTTTGTTTGTTAAAATAAAGAGCATATCTATATATGAGCTTTATTACTGTAATAAGGTACATCACGTATAAACAATATTTACAGTCGAACACAATAACAAGTAACGAAATTTAAATCGTTACTACTAAGCACTTAATACAGAAAATTTAAATGTGTAGATTAAAAATAAATACGCTTGATTATTCATTGGTTTTTTCTTTATTTTATATACAATAATTACATTCTTTTTTTTACAATGGCAATAGCTTCTTTCTTAAATATAACTTAATTATTTTGTCTATTTTGGATCTAAGTAATTTTTTATGAAAGCATTCACAAGTATCTGAACTGCCCTTGGCATCGTCTTTGGACCAGACGCAACTTTCATAATGCATTCCGTGACATGTTATTCTCATCGGTTCATCTTCGCAATTTCCCCAACCCATTTTGAAGTCTATAAATTTGATTGCGATGATAATCTAACAACAAAGTGTCATATTTTTCCAGAAAATCTTGTATATTCATCTTCTTGTAGCTAGGTAAACAGACACAAAATTAAAATGTGAAGGCTAAAAATAATTTCTATAACTACTATTGCGACCCAATACAGTGATCCAAAGTGAACATGAAATAGTTAATAATAAATAAGTAATTATACATATGATTTATAACTTAAACCAATAAGGGGTTGTGCCATGTGAGTCAGGAAAACGCCTTCTCTTTGTAAATTGTAAAAATTTAAGGTTAAATCTGGTTATTATTTTCTTTAAAGTATAAAATTGACTGATTGTGCATTTTTTTAAGTTTAATGACTGTTGTTATTGCTATTGTTAATTATTTGCGGAAACGGGTAGCATTAGGTACCAAAACTGTTATACGTCTTTTAGAGGGTTAGATGAACAATTAAAAATACAGTGTCTCGTGTGAAAAAATATATTGGATACAAAAAAGTCTACTTTTAAGATATCATGTATATAAAAACACATTTGCACTGAAAGCAGTTCTCAAACCAAAAACATTCTGCATTAAACTTTGCAGTATGTATATTCAAATATAAGAAAAAATACAGGTGTCTTATTTGAAAAATACATTTAATAGAAAAATTTCTACTGTTTTTTTCCAAGTCGAAAAAGAAATTGCAATCAGAAAGGCGTTCAGAGGAAAACAAGTTCAAAAGAAACAGCTGATCAAACAGTTAGACAATTTTGAAATTAGTTAACTTGTAGTGTACATATGAATAAATATATTATATTTTTTATATTTTACCAATGTTTTTATTATTAATAATACCTTGTCGCTCATTAAAAGAGAAGACTATTTTTTCCAAGCCGAAAAAGAAATTGCAATCAGAAAGACGTACAGAGGAAAACAAGTTCAAAAGAAACAGCTGATCAAACAGTTAGACAAGTTTGAAATTAGTTAGCTTGTAGTGTACATATGAATAAATATATTATATTTTTTATATTTTACCAAATGATGACTGACCCTCTGCGGTATACAATAATTAATTTATAGTGATAAACTCAAAATGGAAAAGACAAAGGAGATCTCTAATAAAACAACCTTTACATATTTAACATAATTTTTTTTTTACTTTAATTTTCTTTTATTTGTTTCTACAGCTTTATTCACAGCTTGTTTAATTTTGTTTTTTAAAAAGTGATTAAATTTATACAATAATTCACAGAGAAGAGTAAAGCATGGTTTGAAAGTAGGTTGACTACTTAAAACATTATATATATTTTGAACAATTTGCATGACTGTTAAGATAGTATAATCTCTGCTTGTAGTATTTACAGAAGTAGCCTGCTGTCGAGCTCACAATTTGATTATGATAAGCATTTTCTAACAATAAATGTAAACATGGTTTACCTTCATCAAAAACACCTTCAATATAAACAATATTCCCTTTTCTCTTATTATACACACATATAGTGTGTTCATTCAAATAATTTTAAAATCTGTTGGCTCTAATTCACGATATTCGGAAAACGCATGCTAATACTGTGAGAATTTTACACTAAATATATAAATATATCGTTTCCAAATTAATCAACAAATTTTTAAATTTTATTGAAATTTTATTTTACAATAAAACGTGAATGTAAGCTGAACATAATTTAAAAACAAATTTTAAACGAAAATTATAACCTTTGTGCATGTTAATAATTTTTCCTACACTCACCATAGGTAAGTAACATATCAGCGTATTCGTTAGGACCAAAAACTGAAGGCATAGTAATTAGGAACAATTTTTGACTAGAAATTATTTAACTGTCACAGGTGGAACTAGTACCACATAATACTTGCCTACCAAAATGACTGTTATTGTTATTGTTAATTATTTCGGAAACGGTTAGCATTAGGTGCCAAAAGTATTATACGACTTTTAGAGGGTTAGATGAAGAATTGAAAAATACAGTGTCTCGTCTGAAAAAATATATTGGATACAAAAATGTCTACTTTTAAGAGATCATGTATATAAAAACACATTTGCACTGAAATCAGTTCTCAAGCCAAAAACATTCTGCATTAAATTTTTCACAGCTGATTACAGTTAATGGAACTGGGTCTAAATAAAAAAACATAATTCCAGAGAGAGAGAGAGAGAGAGAGAATATTTTGAAATTAGTTAACTTGTTGTAGTGTACACATGAATAAATATATTAAACAAATTGCCAAAAAATATCAATTCGGAATATTCAGAAAGCCCTTGAGGTAGGTCATCTTGGTAAAACTGAATTCTGAAATTTATGACGTTAAAATATTGCTGTTTGCACTAAAAAACTCACACTGTACAACAAAAGTATTTCGCTTGCTGGTAAACCATTTAAATTAGACGACATAGTTATCTATAAACATAATTAATGATATTGATTATTGACTTATACAAAGCTAGATATTAAATTTGTTTAACTCAGCTGACTTGTTAATCAAGGTAGAGTTTTAGGTCCATTGTTGTTTATAATTTATATTAACGATGTTCATTGTGTATATAGTAAATCGATTCCAAATTTACTTCTTGCTTATATGGAGATACATTCATATCTCGTTACCAATGCCGCCAACTTACGAAGACCAATTAAAAAGTTTCCATACAAATTTTAAAGAGATTACAATTCTTAGACTATCAAAGAATGTGAAAACTAACATTGATTTTCAATTATTCTATGTCAGCTATACATTAGTGATTTTAATCAGTAATACTACAACAATTAGAAAGTAGGTAATGAGCCACAGACGTCATAGATCATTAAAATTGCTATAATTAGAATCTAGTTAACGACCTTCACAACGTCATTAAAGGGTAATTAATGGGATTATAATTATCCAAGATGGCGGAAAGTGTCGCTGTTCTACTTAGCATATATCTGTATTTTTTTAAAGAACGCAGACCTTAAATTTGGTTACCAGTATAACCTATATAGAAAAAAAAATGTGACATGTTTCATCAAAATAACTCTATTGTTTCAAAATGTACAAACATTTCTGAAAGTAAACTTAAAGTGTTCCCGAAAAAACTGGTTCCTTGGTCAACCTTATAGGTGAATAGCAAATTGAGCTATTCAAATTTGGAATATTTAATAAAAAGTTCCCTACCATAAGGCACTTGCTGCGTCCAGAATTTGTTTTCTTGCATTATATTTCGATGGAAAATGCAAAAATGAAATAACATAAGGCGTGTTTGAAAAACAAAAAGAAAATTTTTATCACCAACGACCTTTGGGCCATCTCTGATTGTAGACATATTTTTTAAGATGTCGCACAAGACACCCTATAATTAATGTATACAATTTTTTTTAGTATCTTGTATAATAACGGATATATTGAACTTTATTGATTTTAAGGAAAATTCGACAAAAATTATATACCTTTAAACGATAAACTCTATAGCTAACTACTGCCAAAGCATCAGAGAAAGCGTCTATTTGAAATGAATTTTCTGGAAATATTTTAGTAAAATGAAGGACAATGACGGTTGAAGCTAAGACTTCAGGCTATGTAAAACATTCTTCTTGAGACATTTTCTTTCCATAGCTAGTATTCGTTTCAGGTTCTTTGCCTAAATGTTGCCAATTTTGGGGTTTTAAATCGCAACTTTGGCGTTTTGAGAAAAACCCCAATTATTTATACTTTAAATGCATACAACTTTTTTTCTTTTCACCCATCGAGCTAGATTTTGGTGGACCATTTACCTATAATGATATAAACCCGCGTACCAAATTTGGTTCCCCTACTATGTTATTTCCGGAGATTTTTTTTTCGAAAGAAAACACAACATTTTCCAAGAAAACCTTAGCCGCTTTTCCTGGGTAACAAACCTATCCAAGCCACTTGCAAATGGAAGGTAGTCACCAAATTTAATCGAAATCGGCCTATTATTTTTTAGTTATCGGTGTGATAACTATATATATATATATATATATATATATATATATATATATATATATATATATATATATATATATATATATATATATATATATATATATATATATATATACATATAAAAATTTAAACAAACCGCGGATATGTGTTCTAGGGGGCCTAATTAGCGCTAATTTAAAGAAATTTTTTTCAAAATTCAAAGGTCGAGATCTCCTCATTAGTGATTTTTTAAAAGGAAAATTCACTAAAAACCAAACCAACGAAAAAATTACAATATTAACACTGTGTATCTTTGACCCTAATTTTTTTTCAACACCTGATTATAAGAACTTTGAATTATTTGAAAAATCAGCGTGTAAAATATTTTACACTTATTAAAAATAGCTGTATATGTAAATTTATGCCAAAAGCCATGATGGGGGCGCACCCAATTCCCCTCCCCTGCCCCTCATTTGGCAACGCCACTGGCTAAAACCATCATGGTTCTCTTTCTCTTTATTTATTAGCACTTATACAAAATAAAAAAAATCGGACAAAGCAAGTGCGTTATGGTAGCGAATTTCCATTAAATGCTTCAAATTTGCATAGCTCAATTTTCTGCAACCTAGAAAGTTGAGGTTTGGTATGTAGTAAGGTCTTTACTTTGTTATTTTTGGAGGTACAAAATTTTTGTTTTTGTTAGAAAAACCGGTACATAGGGCTGTCTAACGAACTCATCCAAGCGATTAATAAAAGAAAGATTCCTGTCGAGTTTAATTGAAATCGGTAAATAACTTTTTGAGTTATCGTGTGTGTATATATATATATACATATATATATATATATATATATATATATATATATATATATATATATATATATATATATATATATATAAACATATAAAAATCCACACAGACCTTCGTTTCGGGTTCTAGGGGCCCAAATTCGCGCTCATTTGAAAAATGTTTGTAAAGTCTCACCATCGATACCTCTCTAGCAGCGAGTTTTTTATAATAAAAATTAGCCAATACAAAACGCATGTTGGATAACTAATTGTGGGCCAGCTGTATAAATCAAAAAATTAGGACTGAGCAAGTGCGTTATGGTAGGGAATTTCCATTAAATGCTTCAAATTTGCATAGCTCAATTTTCCGTAACCTAGAAAGTTGAATTTTGGTATGTAGTAAGGTATTTACTTTGTTATTTTTGGAGGTACAAAATTTTTTTCGGAAAAATTAAATTTTTTGTTAGAAAAACTGGTCCATAAGGCTGTCTAACGAACTCATCCAAGCCATTAATAAAAGAAAGATTCCTGTCAAGTTTGATTGAAATCGGTGAATAACTTTTTGAGTTATCGTGTGGATATACACACACACACACACACACACACACACACACACACACACACATATATATATATATATATATATATATATATATATATATATATATATATATATATATATATATATATATATATATATATATATATATATATATATATATATATATATATAAACATATAAAAATCCACACAGACCTTCGTTTCGTGTTCTAGGGGCCCATATATATATGGGGAAGGTTTTCGACAATTCTGTTTGTAATTGAATGCCGTTTAGTTTACGATTTTATCTCTTTTGGTTTTTACGATATTTACAAAAAACTAATATGACGCATTTTCGAAAATACCCTGTATTTTCTTTATTTAAGAAAATTTCTGACATCTGTAAAAACTTTCTTAAAACAACTTTTTACGTAGGAAACGCCTGTGTAGTCAGATTTCATTTCCAACGTTTCGATAGTTTGAAACCATAATCAACTTTTCATATAGGCACCATATTGTATTTTCACGGTTTTGAAAATCCCCTGTTCTGCCTTTACAATTATGTATCACACTTAGTGAAAAAAGTTAGGTTATGGGTTGAAAAACGAAAAAATATAATTTTGTTACGAATTTGGCAACGTCCCTCGATGAAACACTCACACTTAAGGTGATTCTACTGCATTTAATCTCTTGTTAATAACAACATATTTTTATAAGCAATAGTTTCTCTTATGTGAAAATCTTTTGAAAACATAGAAATTACCCTTTATGAAATTTTAACACAAAAAAGAAAGGAAAAAATAATAATGTTTTAAATGACATAATAATTACCAAAATAAAATGTCTAATTTAACGTTCAAAATGCGACCCATTTGCTTCTATACATTTTTCACATTTTTTTATCACCGATTTGGTAACACGATGAATTGTGTTACGGTTGCCAAATTCGCAACAAAATCACATTTTTTCATTTTTCAACCCAAAGCCTAACTTTTCTCACTATGTGTGATACATATTTGTAAAGGCAAAAACAGGGGCTTTTCAAAACCGTGAAAATCCAATATAGCGCCCATATGAAAAAAAAAACAAAGTTGATGATGGTTCCAAACTTCTAAACGTTGGAAATAAAATCTGACTACACAGGCGTTTCCTACGTAAAAAGTTGCTATGAGAAAGTTTTTACAGATTTCAGAATTTTCATAAATAACGAAAATACAGGGTATTTTCGAAAATGCGTCATTTTAGTTTTTTTCAAATATCGTAAAAACCAGAAGAGATAAAATCGTTAACTAAACGGCTTTCAATTACAAACAGAATTGTCTAAAACTTTGCCAATTTAACCCATTTCCTATCTCTAACAGTTTCGGAGACCGCAATACATGCATCACCAATTTCGGGCACACTGTATATATATATATATATATATATATATATATATATATATATATATATATATATATATATATATATATATATATATATATATATATAAACATATAAAAATTCAAACAGACCTTGGTTTCGGGTTCTAGGTGCCCAAATTCGCGCTCATTTGAAATTTTTTTAAAGTCTCACCATCGATCCATCTCTACTAGCGAATTTTTTGTAATAAAAATTCGCCAATACAAAACGCATGTTGGATAACTAATTGTGGGCCAGCTGTATAAATAAAAGCTAGGCTAATTCACGGTATCAAGCATGTAAATGAGTAACTGTGACTGGTAGAGTTACACTTAATACATTCAGAATATGAATTTCTAGTACAAAATCTGTGTCAATACATCTAATGAAATTTGAATACCCTTGTCTGAAGAACTAACGAGCATGCTGTAGCACGTCCATTCATTATCTCACATACAAAAGAGATATATTTCCACAGTTTGTGGTACTGCACATATCTATCTTTAGATATTAGATTCAGAGTTAAGTAATTAGCACTTTTATAACTAAGGTGCTAATTATTTGATCAATTGGAAATTCACATTTAACGTCATACATATTTAGTAAACCCACATCAACTCAGCACCAGTTATCCAAACTTAATCAGTGGATATTGTATAGGAAAGCATTTCCTGTATAATTTATTACAACATGTACTATTATTGATATATAAATATACACCATGGCGCCAAAGAAGCAACTTGTAATTATTGTGGAAAAAACAGTCTGTAGTGCCTCGAAATTCAGTTATTCCCACAAAAACATCAATTTTAAAATTGCACTGTAATTACTAAAATGCAACAACTAATGAACCGCTATTATTCAGGAAAACCTTATCTGTAAATAAACATATATTTAACTACAGAAAAACTTTTTTTTGATTAAAGTTTTGACTTTGAGAACTGGCTCATTCAGTCACTGTCAATCTTGAAAATGAACAAAGATCCATCTTACCTTGCTTTTCACAATGGCAAAACCTGTCTTAAGAATGTTAATCTAACAAGCTCTTTAACTTTTTTCTTTTATCTCCCTCTACACTTGCTAAAAATAGATAATAAAATTAAAGCTTACATACATATCCACGCACACATACATATGCATGCACACATCTACGCTACAAGTTGCTGCAGGAGAAACACTGGGACACTTTTCACACCAATGGAGCCTGTCATGGTGACTTTTTAACATACTGGGGAGGCTTCGGTCAAAATAGGCTAACACACGGAAACACACAAAGGAACTTACTTTTATCTCTCTGACTATATATTAAACTTCTACGTTTATTTAGTATCCCTTAAGATTATATACTAAGAGCTATATAAACCTAGCTAACTTAGAGTCTTTAACAAAACACATGAAAGCTACCATGACACTTTTATTACAAACAGCTTCATACATAAGTGATGTCACATCAAGTGGAAAGGAAACATTGTATTCTATCAAATTACAAAATAATATTTTTCTTTGTTCATGATGCATAATACAAAAAAAAATCAAATGATTTAGATCAGCTGGGCTGGTATTGTCGCATGAGCAAAATGGATTGTCTTCAACTTTTATCTTATACAAATGAGACTTAAAAGCACCATGTCCTATGATAATTCTATTAAGTGTCGTAGACAAATACCTAGGAAGCAACAGTTCTTTGTAAATCGGCTTTTTTCTGAGATTAGGGATGATACTACTGAAGTGCTTGTTACAGCTACTTTTCAATTTATTTCAATGATCCTGCCACCCTATATTACACACATGTTTTACTTGCGGAATTAGATCTCTGTTACTGCAAAAGTCATGTTTACAACCTGTTTTAGTTGCTTTTTTAGCAAAATAGTCGGCCTTTTCATTACCCTCAAGCTTTGAGTGCCCTTTTACCCATATAAAAGTAACTCGTTTGTGCTCTTGTTCCAAGACCTCTGATTGATAAGCAATATCACATATTACCCTGGACTGCTATATAGAATTTTGAAGATTCGGTAGAGTTCTTAACAGTGGAAGGGAATCGGTCAAAACAACAAAGCTACTCATATTTTGGTTACAGGCTAGTACTAACGCTTTTTGTATGGCAACAGCTTCAGCACTATAAATTGAAGTGAACTTTGGCAGACTAAATAGCTCATCATAACCTGATTGTTTAATTTACACTGCGCATCCCACTGAATCTTGAATTTTTGACCCATCAGTATAAATCTTGACCGCTTCTTTATGTGGTTTTAACGCTTGTTTCAATATACAAGTATTTATATCTGATATGTTAGTAAATATGGGAATAATAATGTGAGGTTTTATCAGTTGTATGTTATAAGAAAAATCAAATCGAAAATTAAGGGTTTTATTCGCATAACAATGAGAATTTTCGATTTCTAAAGAACCGTCAAATAATGGTGGTGAAGTTTTGTTTCTCCAATAGTTGTGCGTAAGATGGATCACAGCTAGCTGTTGAATTTTCATGAACGTGTCCTGAGGGTCTGAGCTAAAGTTTTTTATAAGAAATTTACAGGATAACAAAAATCTTCTAACAAAAAGTGGTTGTTCGTTTGTTAAAACTAAAAGAGATTGTACAGGAGAAGTTTTGATTGCTCCTGTTATGATTCTAAGAGCTTTATATAGGATTCTGTCAATTTTTGTTAATAGCGTGTTAGAAGCAGATCCATAAAATATAGAGCCATAGTCTAAGATAGACCTAGTGTATGCTCGATAAAATGTCATTGCAGTTGACATGTCTGCACCATGATTTCTGCGTGTAGTGTATTTTAAAATATTTAAGCTTTTCTCTGCTCTATCTTTTAGATAATCTATATGATTTTTTCATCCCAGTCTCTGGTCGAGAGTGATTCCTAAGTATTTGACAGAGGATCGCAATGGAAAGTCAGTCCGAGCAAGAGAAATGGATGGAATTGGCACATTGAGCTCTTTAATTCTATGTCTTGTGAAAAAAGTTACTAATGTTTTATCTACAGATAGAGTAAAACCGTTAGTGAAATTAAAATGAATTATATTTGACATAGCTAAAGAGAGCTCAGTTAGGCATTGACTAGAGGTGCTTTGAATAGTGTACACGCAGAAATCATCAGCATACTCTTAAGCATTGTATTTCTTTAGGCAGTATGTGAAAATCGTGAGTATAAATGTGAAAGAGAACAGGGCTCACACAGAAAAACTTTACTGAGTTTTTAACGAATTAACCACTGTCCCCAACGGTTCTTATCATTTAATTCGAACATTAATTTTAACAAATTGTTCTTTTGGTCAGTATCTTCTCTTTTTTCCCAAAAAGTGCACTTTCAATATTGTTGCCAGGAAGAAATTATATTTCTCAGGATATCTCCATATTTACGTTTCTCATTTGTCTTTTATTAAGCCACTTGGTTCCCTCACACCTAAATTCAGAAATAAAATTTTAAATAATGATTATTATCTATTTGTTTTTTAAATACAAACACTTGGTAAATAAAATAAGACTGTATTCCTTATAGATAACTGAAACAAATATAAAACTTAAATAGCTTCTAGAGTAGAAGCAATGTACCATATTTTAACAAAATTGCTTATTGATTGAAAATGTACAAAAATTTTCCGAAAATAAATTTAAAATGTTGGTTTCCTGGCCAACAAACCTTAGGTTAATAGCAAATTGAGTTATTTATTTTGAAAAATTTACTGAAAATTCGCTACCAAAGCGCACTTACTTCGTCTAGATTTTTTCTTACAAACATGCATCATATTTCGATAAAAAATGCAAAAATGCAATAATATAAGGGAGTTCGATTTTTTTTTGTAGGGATCACCAACGACTTATAGACCAACGTGTGGTTGTCAAAATATGTTTATAAGATGCAGCTTGAGACACATCTATAATTAACTCTTACAATTTTTTCTCGTATCTTGTATAACAACAACTATATTGAGTTTTTCCGTAGAAATGAGTCACTCTGTATATATGTAAACAGATAAAAACTGAAAGCAAACCCGGATATGAGATCTAAAGGCCTAATTTGCGCTCATTTGAAGAAATCGTTTTAAAATTCAAATGTCGCGGTATCCGCATTAACGAATCTTTTCTACAAAAATTAGCAAAAAATTATTGACCGTTAAACCATAAACTTAACTGAACCTACAGCCAAAGCATCAGAGAAAGGGTTTATTTGAAATGATTTTTCTGTATATATTTTAGTAAACTGAAGGACAATTACGGTTGAAGCTGAGACATAAGGGTTCGCAGAACACTATACTTGCGACTTGCGAAAATCGGCCCATTATTTTTTGAGTTATCGGTATGATATATATATATATATATATATATATATATATATATATATATATATATATATATATATATATATATATATATATATATATATATATATATAAACATATAAAAACTGGCCACGGATATGGGTTCTAGGGGTCCTAGTTCGCGCTCATTTGCAAAATTTTTTTCAAAATTCAAAAGTCGGGATCTCCCCATTAGTGAATTATTTCTACGAAAATTCACTAAAACAGTGAACTATATACAGGTGTTTCTTTAATATTGTGAAAAAATGAAGGATGAGTAGACATCCTTACGTAAAAATTTAAAAACATAGTTATTATAAACCTATGTCCGGAAATACAGGTGAAAAACTGTAAATTTGATGCCTGCTTTCATTAAAAAATGACGAAGGTATTTGCTATTAAAAATATTTGTATGAAAATTAATTACCATAACGCACTTGTTGCCTCCAGACTTTTTAAAAGTGTATTTTTTTGAGTAACGATTTATGTAAATAATTATTCCTAAAAGTGATATGATTCTCTGGGAACAAATACATTGTCTGTGCATGTAAACTTTAATATATTGATTCCTTTTCTTAAGGAAATTGCCCAGCCCTCGCTGATAAATGTTACAATTTTAAGTAGGTTGGATTTAGTGAAGTAAACGACACCATATAAACGACACCCTCCCGTCCAGAAGCTCTGAGCAGCTTCTGCAGGGAGAGGTTACATAGAAAAGACAACAGACACACACCCAACACACAGTTACAGAAACTACCGGGAATCGAACCCGTACACTCCGTGTAGCAACCACACACTCGTGCCACTACACCACGGAGGTGTGTTAGGCAGCAGAAATGTGTGAATAAGTGACGCTAATCTTAGTAGACACCTTTTACCAGAATAGGGCCAACACTTCTGAGAATAAACTATTTAAAAACTTTGTTTTTGCAAGATCTCATTGCAGAGTTAAACTCAAATCTATATTTAAGTATATTTGTTACCTTCTCTTTGTGATGTGTAAGTCCATTTGACAATTATGTATTTTATTTGTGACGAACCATGTAACCGTTCATAGTTAAATAAATGTTATGTTATGTTATGTTATCAAAATGATTCAAAATTTTACCTATCCTATTTTTCACTAGGATTAGTAAAATGTTTAAGACATGGTTATAATCATGTATCGTCCTGGACTGTCATATTATAGCGCGTTCATTATTTTGAAATGGTAAAATTTTGGATAGATTTTCCCTAACGTATATAATATGCTAACGTTGACGTCTTGCTTGGCTTAGACAATCGTAAAACAGATTACATAATCTAAATCGTCGCTGCGTGTGTACGTAGAATTCAAGTTTTAGCAAAATGCTTTTTACGTTTGCAAAATCTGCTTTTACACTAACCATAAACTCACTGGACAGCTTTCTCGGTTTTCATAACATTTGGTGATCACCACACAATCGAATGACGATCTCGCAGTCATGATACTTTGTCTCCAGAAGCTCTATTCATTTCATTGTAAGTTCCACACTTCATCAGTTGTGCCAGGCTATCCAGAATTTTTTTCCCTGATCTACCTCTTTTATTTTTTCCAGGACTGTGTCCCTCACATAATCTTTTCAGAAAGTTATTATGTCTCAGAATATAACCAATAAATTTTGTAGGCATCTTCCTTCTCTCCCCTCTCCTAACAAATTTATTCGTCTTTCTATCGGTGTATCGTGTCTTTATCATTTTTCTACATGTCCGCATTTCAAGAGCTTCCATTAGCTTCATGCCTTGCGAAGCTATAGCCCAAGTTTCCGCCCCATACACTACCACATTCCACACGTGCGACTTGATGAACTGTTTCCTCATGTCCTAATTAAAATATGTATACGTAAGAAGAGTACTTTGTTTCTTGAATGCTTGCTTTGCCATCGCGATCCCTCTCCTGAGATATTTGCTACGTTTACCATCACCTGTGATAGTACTTCCAATGTACGTGAATATTTCGACTTGAGCTGATCAATTTGAATTATTCGTCTATCATTATTTTGCTACTATTTAAATATAGCAGACCAAAATCGTTTGTTAAGTTGCTGACTGAGGCGACGAGATGCTTTCGTTGACTATTTTAAAGTAAATACGTCAGTAAGTGTTAAAATTATAACTGGCATCGATCACCAAAAGTTAAAAAAAATCACCAAAAAATCAAAGTCATCCAAATCATATAAAACCTATATACAGTACTCAGTGCTTTATAAGATAAATAAAAATTATACTAAAATTATGCAGAGTTGAAGTTGTCTGTCATGTCACATTTTTTTTTAATTTTGAAGATAAATCATTGTAATGCAAAAAATACAGAAGATGTTGGCAAGAAGTTTGTTTAATTTTTTGTCTACGAAGTTACTCCATATTATATTTTAGTTTTATCGAGTTCAGATAACTTTCATTTTTTTGCAATTTTTCCATACTAGTTGACTTTTTTTGACAAAAAAAACTTTACCATTTAGTGGTTTGAGGGTTGGTAAATATCGAAATCGTATTAGTCCCTTTTTAGGCATTAGCCAATTACATTACAATAGAAAGGTACTCACCAAATTTGATCAAAATCGGACCATTATATATATATATATATATATATATATATATATATATATATATATATATATATATATATATATATATATATAACATATAAAAATGGAAACTATTCCCGGATATGTGTTCTAGGGGACTAGGTCACGCTCATTTAAAAAAAATCCAAAATTCAAAAAAGTCGCAATCTCCTCATTAATGACGTTTAAAGAAAATGCACTAAAAATTTTATTGTCGAGCATATTAAAAGCTAAAATCTAAGACAAATAGGTTTCGACGCAGTAAATACGTTATTGTAGTGAATTTTCATAAGGAAGAGTTTCCATTAAAAAAAAGAATGGAAAGGTTTTGGTGAATATATATATATATATATATATATATATATATATATATATATATATATATATATATATATATATATATATATATATATATATATATATATATATATATATATATAAATGTATACAGTAGTATACATTTAATGACGTCAAATTAGTATGTTATTTAATATGTCCTCGGATAAACCCAGATCCAGAATTTGCTGAAACTCCACATTGCGACACCGATGTTTTCGAGCCACTTTTAAGAGGCTAAGAAAATATAAAGGCCTCAATCTGCCTACTAGGTGGATAAGGGGAGGGTAGATTATTATAGTTCGATTATGGAAATTTAACATGGATACTACCCATACTTCACTGGAAAACCTGTCTAAGGTCTCAGTGTATTTAACCGAGACCTGAGAAAGATCTAACTGAGACCTTAGAGACGATTATTAATGAGATCGGGGAAGTAGGCAGATTTAGGCTATAGAGTTTCGTTCCTCTCGTATTTCAAGAACTTCCTGAAAATGGCGCCAAAAACAGAAGCCAAAACGTCGAGTTTTAACCACTTGATTCAACCCGAGAAAGTATTTTTCACAGGTATGACCGCGGAAACCTTAAATTTTCTTCACAAGCCTTTCAAGGATATTCAAAACGGAATACACGATGGAATAGAAAATTAAGTAGCCTTACTAAAATGTGTCGTTTAACCCCACTTGCGATTTAAAATCTTGAAGCTGGTAGCTACCCTGTTTAGAGGGCTGAAGTAGCAGCTTTGATATCCGCGTGAAAATCTGTCCCCCGCAGAAACAAAATCTACCTATGCTAGCGTTTTTCAAAGGGGTAATTTTAAACAGTAGAAAACCCGACTGTATAGTTTTCAAATGGCCACCCTGGTATAATTAAAGTACCTTACATGTTATAATTATTTAACTTTGACTGTTTGGGTCAATAATCAAAAAGTGACACATTCACACACCACGAGGGCTTACAACCTACATACTATCGTACCGTGGGTGTCGACAAGGAGGAAAGAAGCAACTTGTTAATTCTGGACTTGAAGGTTTGGAGGGTCGGAGGAGAAGGAAAAACATGCGCCGGTGAGGAATTCCACAACTTGGAAGTCCTCGGGACAAAAGAGCGGGCATAACAAGATGTTGTATGTCTGGTGACCTGGACAGTAAAAGTGTGTATTCGCTCTGTTCTCCTGGTAGATCTGCTGGGGACAGCAGGTTGAGGAACCATGGAAGAAAGCTCCTCTGAGCAGTGCCCGTGCAGATATCTATAAAAGAGAGAGAGAGAGAGAGAGAGAGAGAGAGAGAGAGAGATCACCAACGGCACGTCGGTGGGCAAGGGATGCCAGCCTTCGGGTGAGGGTAGGGTCACCAATGAGACGTATAGCTCTCTTCTGAATGGAGTCCAGGATAGCGAGTGTAGAAGCGGCGGCAGCACCCCAGATGTGGGAGCAGTATTCTAGGTTTGGCCTTATTTGCGAAGTATATAAGGTATAGAGATTAGCTGCTGAAAAGTATTTGCGAGCCCGGAAGAGGAAACCCAATTTCTTAGCAGCCACTTCTGCAATTGTTGTGACATGTTGGTGCCAATTGAGATTTCGATCCACAGAAATGCCAACAAGTGAAAATGACTCATTACTTTGAATAACTTCGTTGTTCATTGTAATGGGTCTAGGGCTGGTGTATCTTTTATGAGAAAGAAAGCAGGACTGAGATTTGGTGTGGTTGAATTGTACAAGATTTCTACTTCCCCAGTCTAATATGTTTTGGAGATCCACGGAGACAGAACCCTCCATGAGTCTGCGATCCGCATCTAATTGGGCCAAAGAGACAGGCTTAGAGTATTGTATATTTGAGTGAAGGGTGCCGTCGTCCGCGGTTGGATGTGCTAGAGAGGAGGTCATTGATGTGGAGAAGATACATAGTAGGGACTAAAGCTGAACCTTGAGGAACTCCTGCATTAATTGGATATAGTTTAGAGGAATGGCCATCCACGACAACAGAAATGCTCCGGTTGGAGAGGAAGTTTGCTGTCAAGGTACAAAGTTTTGGTGGTAGGCCATAGGCGGGAAGTTTATTAAGCAGTGCTGCGTGCCAGACCTGGTCGAATGCTTTGGATATATCTAGAGCGACAATATGGGATTTATCGTGTAGTTCCATAAACTTGTGCCAAGAATGAGTGACAAAAAATTGCTAGGAAGCGCTTTGGATCCTTTCTTGGGGACGGGTTGTACTCGAGCAATTTTCCAGTTACTAGGGAATATACCTCTATTGTAAGATATCTGAAACAGATGAGTCAGGACAGGAGCAAGTTCTGGTGCGCATTTTTTTGAGAACAATTGCTGGGATCTCGTCAAGGCCAGAGGCTTTCCTGGTATTAAGAGAAGAGAGCATCTTTCGTACCTTTTTAGTTTTGAAAATGACATCCGGCATTTTATGCGCGACATTGGGGACTGTCGGTTGTTGAGCAGTTGGAGGTGGGTTGAGAGTAGAATTCCGGCAAACAACGAGGCAAAAGGTTCAGCCTTGCCCAGGGCGGTAGAAACAATTTCATCCCCTGAGACAAGACGTGGAAACGTGCTCTTGCAGAAATTATTTCCAATAGATTTAGCAAGAGTCCAGAAGGGTGTGCTGCCCTTGGAGCCTAAGAGGACTTTGTTTTTTATGTGGTTATTAAACGAATTTTTTGCCTCAGAAAGAATGCGGACACAGCGGTTTCTTGCGTCGTTAAATGCTTGACGGTTTTCTTGACTGGGATTGTGTAGAAGCGCCTTGTGAGCTTTGACCTTTTCAAGTCTGGCCTTGTCACAAGATTTAGAGAACCAGGGCTTTTGAGTGGCTGAAGAGGTTTTCTGTGTACGTGGAATAAATAATGCCATGCCAGCTTGGATAATTTCGGTGACGTTTTGTGAGATATCAGAGGGGTTAGGATGAGAGAAGCAGACAGACGCCCATGGAAATGAGGAAAAGTAGTCTCGCATTTGGTCCCAGTTCGCGGAGTTGTAGTGCCAAATACATTTTACTTCTCAATGTATATCTTTTTTACAGTGTTATTTGTAATACAATTAATTAATAATGTTGTTCGCTTGGGTATGTTATAGAATGTAAATGCAGTCACTTTATTTAATTATCGACATTGCAATTTTTATTGTTACAGCTTACTGGCAGAAACAGCTCAAGTATCATATTATGGAAGCCAAATGGGGGTTATCAATGCGCAAACGGGAAATTGGTTGGCAAATATTACTAATGAAATTTTCCAACTTTTCAATGGATTCTATAAGAACTACAATACTTGTAAGAATTAAAATTATGCAGTACTAAACACAAAAAATATTCACTCTACTGTTTTTGTATTAAAATACCAACATACCAACAGCTTATAAATTACACTCTAATAACACACTTTTATTTTTAAATATGGGAGTGGATGTAACCATGAATTTTAGCAAGCCTAATCTCGTACAGGAGTCCCGAGTTACTCTTATATTTTTTGGTGTTCTTTTCCATGCATTATTTTCTTAACATAAATGAAACCTTGTATGGCTTGAGTTTAGCTTTAGTAACGAGTAAAGCATTAATAACTGGACAAAAATAAGTTTTGTGATATCAATTACTTTTATAGGATATTGTACAAAAATTTATATAGCAAGTTACGAAGTTTTGTTTGAAAATGTAATGTTTAAAGTTGTTTTACAGCAGAGCGATCTAATCCTGAATTCCTAAACACGTTTTATACCTCCAATAAATGAAAAACGTTTACAAATCACGAAAACTCACTGGCATTTTTATCGCTTTCAGATAAACATAAAATGCCCCTTAATATTCTGTGTCCACATTGTAATACACTTTAGAATAACTGAAAACATTTGCTAAACAATTATTTGACAAATTTATTCTTAAATTGTTTTATGAAGGTGTTAATACATTTTCACAAACTAGTTTAATTTTATATCAGCTGGTTTTGATATAAGATATATAATATAATATACAGGTGTTGTACGTGTTTTACATTGATTCAGTTTTTCATTTAGAACATTTTTAGGGAATTTCGTTTTAGAGTTAACCCACATTTCAGGAAAACAGTTGAGCTTCGCGTTTTATAAAGCGGGAAAATCAATGAGACCTATTGTTTGGGCTGTAGATTTCCTGACATACAATTCAGCAAAGTGGTTGACAAATGAGATTAAAGGCTTGCCCGTCAAACAAACATGTTTTTCAGTAACAAATTCACTTGAATTTATTAATAAAATTAAAAATGTTAAGTTGCCTGAAGGCCAGGTTTTGATTTCATTTGATGTAATTTCATTGTTTCCTAGCGTTCGCACAAAGCAAACGTTAACGTATTTAGAAGAGTTGTTAAAAATGAATAACAGAAATGAAAAGGCCTGCAAAGAATATTTAACCTTAACAAATCTTTGTATTAAACAAAATATTTTTCAACTCAAAAATGAGTTTTTTTAACTAACCCAAGGCACGGCAATGGGCAACCCCCTATCGCCATTTATGGCGGACCTTTTCTTGAGTAGATTTGAGACAGATCTCAAAAGTGAAAGTGAGTATTTTCCTAGAGTATGTTTCGTTATATGGATGATATTTTCGCAGTGTTTAACAGAAACCTTTGCAAAATAGACGATTTTATTGCCAAATTGAACAATAAATTTGATTCTATAAAAATTACCCACGAATTAGAAATTAATAATAAATTACCCTTTTCTAGATGTACTAATTATCAAAAATAAAGGGTATTTTAGAATTCGATGTCCATAGGAAGGAAATCACCACTCTGAGCTACATTCCAAATGATTCACAACACACGTATGCACAAAAAATGGCCAGTCTGAATTATTTAGTGAACAGGCTCATTAATTTTCCTTTAAATAAAAATAGATACACCAAAGAATTAGGGCATAATAATAATAATAATAATAATAATAATAATAATAATAATAATAATAATAATAATAATAATAATAATAATGATGATAATAATAATAATAATAATAATAATAATAATAATAATAACACAGCTTTATTTCAAATCCAGTCACATGCGAATTACATAAGACAACAGAAGAAATAATTGTCAATATTAAGAATTTAGAACGTGGCCGAATATGTCGGGTACACTGCTTGCCTAGTGGATAAATTACTTAACAAATTATATCTAATGAAGATTTAACACAATTAAGATACGGTACCATAGATACATTTTCCGTTGCCCGGCATATTTGCGATAATAATCGCCACGTAGATAAGGAGTATCTAAAATTGTCTAAAAATTTTGGACACCCAGGACAGTTAAACGCTTTCGAAAGTATATATATATATATATATATATATATATATATATATATATATATATATATATATATATATATATATATATATATATATTATCGTTGGTGATACAAATTTTCTTTTTTTTTTGTCGAACACACCTTATGTTATTGTGTTATTGCATTTTTGCATTTTCCATTGACCTATAATGCATGTTTGTAAGAAAAGAAATTCTGGACGCAGCAAGTGCGTTATGGTAGCAATTTTGATTAAATGCTTCATATTTGAAAGGCTCAATTTGCTATTAACCTATAAGGTTGACCAAGAAACGGTTTGTTTCGGGCACAGTTTAAATTTACTTTCGGAAATGTTTGTACATTTTCAAACAATAAAGTTATATTCACTACCAAATTCACTACCATAACGCACTTACTGCGTCCAGACTTTTTAATTTTGAATAGATTTCTTTAAATGAGCGCAAATTAGACTCCCTAGAACCAATATCCGGGGTCTATTTTAGTTTTTACCTGTTTTCATATGTACAGGGTGACGCATTTCTGCGGTAAAGCTCAATATATCCGTTATTATAAAAGATACGAGAACCTCGGTGGTTCAGGGGTAAGAACGTGTGCCTCTGAACCGAAGGGTACTGGGTTCGATCGCAGAGTACTCCTTCCTTAACATCAACCGAGGTTCTGGCATTGTATTTGAGCAAGTTAAATGTCTGCACGTTCCGCCCTTCGGAGGGGGCGTAAAGCCGTGGGTCCCGTGTCCATGCGATGTTGGGCACGTTAATGATCCCTGCCCTCCTTACAGAAAGGCAGGGGTTCGACAAAATTTCCAGGATAGGGAGCTGAAACTGCTCCCTGGCGTCGGTGATTGGCCAAAGTCGCAGAAATATGCCGACGTTAAAGAAACAAAACATACACACATAAAAGATACGAGAAAAAAATGTATGCGTTAATTATATAGGGTGTCTCGAGCCGCATCTCATAAAATAATTCTTGCAATCACAGGCTGGCCCAAAAATCGTGTGTGATACAATTTTTCGTTTTTAGTGAATTTTTATTTTAAAAAATTAACTAATAGAGAGGTATCGATGGTGAGACTTTGCAACAATTTTTTCAACTGAGCGCGAACTAGGACCCCTAGAACCCATATCCGGGGTCAGTTTCAACTTTTGTATGCTTTTATATATATATATATATATATATATATATATATATATATATATATATATATATATATATATATATATATATATATATATATATTTGTGTGTGTGTGTGTGTGTATCCAACCGATAACCCAAAAAATAATTAACCGATTTCGATAAAACTCGGCAAGTGCCTTTACTTTATTAATGGCTTGGATGAGTTTGTTAGCCAGGAAAATCAAACAAGGTTTTCCGGAAAATATTTGAGCTTTATTTCGAAAAAAATTGTTTTCTCCGAAAATTATAAAGCTATTTTAATGAAATTTGATGGATATGTTGCCTTGTGAAAATTCTTTTATTGAACTATTCAAATTTTAAGTTTTATTTCAAACAAAATTGTTTTCTCCGAAAATTACAAAGATTTTTTAATGAAATTTGGTGCATATGTTGTCTCGGGAGAGACCTTACTACAGACCATAATTAAACTTTCTAAGTTTATAGAAAACTGAGTTATTCAAATTTGAAGCATTTAATAAAATTGACTACCATAACGCACTTGCTGCGTCCCGAGCTTTTTACATAAACGAGTGTTCACTTTGTACATAATATGGTTGCTCAAAATTTGGTATGAAATATATAATAAATATTTCAGTGAAACCTATAAATACACTGTTTAACTTTAAACATTCAAGGCAAAGTACCTACTGCCTCAAATGAAGTAATAAAAAATTCTTATGTGGCCAAGTAAATAGAATTTAAATATAAAATTATAATTGTAAACACAAGTGACTAAAATATGAGTTTACATAGTGTAAGGCATCGCATATGAGTAATCCAGAAGTTAAACCTGAACTAAGCCTATTTTAAATATTGTATCTTTTTTGGATTATACAAAGGTTTAATTAAATAGAACAAAAAATCGTATCTAAATTTATTATGTGTTATACTCCAGCGAGGACCACGAGGAGGTATTTGAGCAACCTCGCCGCCTGAAAGAGAAAAAAATATCATAGAAAAATAATATTTCAACAAAACTTACCCTATATACGATCAAATGTACCTACAAAATTGTACAATACACAAATAGCAAATGAATCAAATAAAAACCTGAAAAAAAATTAGTTAAAACAAAGCATCAAATTAAGCCTTAAATAAAAAAGTTATATTAGCTCTGCAAAGAAATTAATTAACAAAATTATCACAATAAAAAAATCAAATAAATAGCAAAAAATGGTCTTAAACCTAAAAATGGTTACTACTGTGTAGTAGTAATGTACCTACACAAATATACAGCAATCAATAATCAATAATTAAAAAATATCAGGTAACATGTACAACTGGCAAAATATTAAGTACACAAATACTCACCAGAGCTGAAAAAAATACGTTTAGAAAAACAAAACAAAATGTTACCGGTCGCTGAAAAAAGTTGCTTTAAATACAAAGACGTGTTAGACAAAAGTAATCCACACTTTACAAACGCTGAAAAGAAACTAATTGCCACATAAAAACAGGAGAATGTCACAATGAGAAACTCATAAAATGTAAAATAATATTACAAAAGATTCATATTAAAAATATACTTAGGTACATTAAGAAAACCTTTTACCTTGGTTAAATATTAATCAGAGCCAAAAATGTGTTTTTACCATTGGATTGGATTATTATTTGCAATGCCTCCTCAATTTGACAAAACAAGATTTTGTCTTCAATTAAAAATCTAAAACGAAAAGACAAATAAAAATCTAAAAAACCTTTTACGTCTCTTATAACAGCGAATGTGTAACATGCACTTACCTGATTTATTGTTTCAATTTTAGTACTAATTTCACAAAACACACTGCAAGATATTAACACAGCGGGAATACAATCGGATAGTAAAATAATACAGCCTAAAATAACCGAATACCCGCGAAAATATGTTAAAGGGAAAGTTTTAAGGATTACGCCAAATGCCAGTAACCGATTTATATGTTCATCGGCATTTTTGCCAAACTTATAACCTAGAATAAACGCCCACAGGGCCTGGCTGTATCCCTCGTCGCACCTACAATGTCTTCAATACGTACTCTGTAACAAAGAAACCACTTTAAGCAAAATGTAAATAATATAAAATAAAGCAACAATAGACACAAAATAGCATAAGGTTTAGTAACATCATAAATCTGCAAATGCTTGCGGGACAAATTTATAAAAATCTGGACGCACCAAGTGCATTATAGTAGTGAACTGAATTTTCATAGAAATTATCTGGCACCAAACTTTTTTTTAATTAAATGCTTATAACTTTTTCTTCTTCCAACATAGATCTGAATTTTTGTATATAGTTTACTTCTTATAACATAAACCCACATATCAAATTTTGCTTCCATAGCATTGTTATCTTCGGAGATAAAAAACTTTCCCGAAAGAAACCCAAAATTTTCCCGGAAAACCCGGTCAGCTTTTTCTGGATAGAAAAGTTGAGCCACTTACATAAGCTACTGCCCAAATTTCACCAAAATCGGCCCATTATTTCTTGAGCTATCGGTTTGTGTACATACAGTGTGTCCCCGGATCAACTCATGAATAGGTGAAAAATACTGTAATTTTTTGAGTTGAAACTCTTTTTTTCTGGGAATAAGGCCTACTTGAATAAAAAATAATTTGTGTCATAATTTTAATTTCCAAGAATCAAGTATGTCTTGGAAATTTGCAAATAGGTAATTTTTTAGGCTAGTAAAGCGCCTTTTCTCTAGGAGATATGAAAAAAATGTATTAAGAAAAGATGGTCAGAACGAATAACTGAGTAGGAATACAAAATTTTAAAATCCTAGGCCCACTTTGATATTTTGCAAATCTGAAAACAAATAGTATGCTATATCGATACTATGGAAAAAAGGCGAATCAAATGTTTTGACAGTTGTCATTAATAGTTAATTGTAATGGTGGTAGCTGTGCTCTAATATTGATCCAAACTTAACTGTGAAATATGGAATGGATCTACCTAATTTGGTAGGACCTCGGTGGTTCAGGGGTAAGTACGTGTGCCTCTAAACCGAAGGGTACTGGGTTCGATCCCAGGATACTCCTTTCACTTTTTCAGTACAAACTGTAACATTAACATCAACCGAGGTTCTGGCATTGTGTTTGAGCAAGTTGAATGTCTGCACGTTCCGCCCTTCGGAGGCGGCGTAAAGCTGTCGGTTAGGTGTCCAATCTATGTTGGGTACGCTAAAGATCCTCACCCTCCTTACAGAAAGGCAGGGGTTCGGCAAAATTTCAAGGATAGTGAGGTAAAACTGCATCCTGGCGCTGGTGATTGGCCATAGTCGCGGAAATAGGCCGACGTTAAAGAAACAAAACACACACACATACACCTAATTTTGTGTTACAGAACTGCGAATTATCTGAATTTATCAGACCATTTCCATCTCATTTACTTAATTATCTAAATGTCTAATAGATGGCTAAAAAGCCTGGACGCAGCAAGTGCGTTATGGTAGTGAATTTTCATAGAAATTATCTGGCACAAAATATTTTATTATAACTTTTTTTTCTTGTAACATAGAAATCTAAATTTTGGTGTATAGTTTACGTTTTATGTCTTAAACCCACCTACCCAATTTAGTATTCATAGCTTTTTTATTTTTTGAGATAGAAATTTTTTTCGAATGAAAACTTAAAATTTTTCCAGAAAACCTCGTCGGATTTTTCTGACTAACCAACATATCCAAGCCATTTACAAAAGAAAGGTACATGCCAAATTTTATCAAAATCGGACCATTATTCGTTGAGTTATCGGGGTGATACATATATATATATATATATATATATATATATATATATATATATATATATATATATATATATATATATATATATATATATATATATATATATATATATCGCGCTTATTGGCAAAAATTTTCAAAAGTCGGGATCTCCCCATTAGTGAATTTTTTCACTAAAAGGAGGCGATCGTGTTTCATTTACTATTTTGAACAACTTTTGTTAATGAACTTTTTTAATATCTTCAGTAAGGAGGGTGCCTATTATATACTATATGTCACCTATTCATGTGTCGATCCGGGGACACAATATATATATATATATATATATATATATATATATATATATATATATATATATATATATATATATATATATAACGAAACAGGCCCGATTTTTCATATTTCCTGTTATTAAAAGAAATCGCTCGCACATCTCAATTTTTATTTTGAGGCGAAAACGTTTTGACGATATTATCAACCCTGTCAGTTTATCCCTCAAATGTGGGTAAGTTTCACCCCTGAAATTTTAAATGGAAAGGGCTATTGAGTGACACCTCATTTTGAAGGCAATCAAATTGTCTTTTTGAAAAGTATCAGTTTTTTAAAATCGATTGGGTAGTATTTGAGAAAACGCATTTCAAAATGGTTCTTACATTATTTTTTATTACCTAACAATACACTAATGTATTAAATGTTCTAAATATTGAGCTACAGCTTCCATGCAGTTATACAAGTTTTGTTCAAAGAGATTTCGAACGTTTCGAAGCATTTCGGGTAAAATTTGTTGACATTAGGCGTTGATGCGTCGGCGTTAAACATCTAAGCATTCTGGCAGTGTAGTGTAAATCTTATTTTTAAGGTGACCCCACAAAAAAGGTCAAATGGGTTTTATATTTGGCGACCTTGCAGACCATTCTACTGCTTCTCTTGGCCTGATCTATCTCCCAGAAGAAATGTGTTTACAGTTATTGGATTGTTGATCCACCGCTAAGGAATTTGTAAGCAAAGTAACAGTTACAATAAAAATGAATTATTTCAGCAAGACGGAGCACTCCTACACTATATCGTTGCTGGTCGTCGGTATCTGGGCCAAACGTTGCCTGGAAGATGGATTGGGCGAGGAGGACCAATAAAATGGCATGCAAGGTCGCCAGATTTAAACCCTGTACACGTTTTGTTGAGTCACCTGAGAAATAAGATTTACACTATAGTGCCAGCATGCTCAGATGATTAACGCCAACGCATCATCGCCTCATGTGAACAAATGTTACCCAAAATGCTTCGCAACGTTCTAAAACGCTTTGAGCCAAACTTGTATTATTGCAGGGAAGCTGGAGGTCGACATTTCGAACATTTAATACATTAGTATACAGTTAAGGTAATAAAACATAATGTGAGAAACTGATTTATTTTGTTTGGCAGACGACATTTAGAAATGCGTTTTGTCAAAAACTACTCAACCGATTTTCAAAAGCCAATACTTTTCAAAAAGAGGAACTGATTAGCTTCAAAATAAGGTGTCACTCAATACCTCTTTCAATTTTCAATTTCAGGGTGAAACTCACCCCAGCTAGAGTAGTGCACTGACAGGGTTGAAAATATCAGCAAAAAGTTTCTCCCTCGAAATTTAAAATTGATGTGTGCGAGCGATTTTTTAAAAATAAAAGGAAATGTGAAAAATTATGTCTGTTTCATTTTCGCTGCGCCACTCTGTATACAGATGTCCGGAAATGATAAGCATAAGGTTCAGAGGGTTATGCTCCTCAAAAAATTTGTGCCACAAGTTCCTACAGCATTTCTTTGAAAACTCAAAAATAACGAAGTTACAGGGTTTGAAAGTGAAATAACGAAATGTTAATAAGAAAATATGCTTTAAAACTATATTACATATACGTATACATACCGTTGATTTAAAACAAAAAAGAAATTTAAATAAACAAATCTAATGTGATCGTATTATAAAAATAACTCTATTTTTGGTGAATTTTCGTAGAAAAAATTAAGTAATGGGGAGATCCCGACGAATTTTGCCAAAATTTTGCAAATGAGCGCGAACTAGGACCCCTAGATCCCATATCCGGGGTCAGTTGCAACACACACACACACACACACACACACACACACACACACACACACACACACACACACACACACACACATACATACATACATACATACATACATACATACATACATACATACATACATATATATATATATATATATATATATATATATATATATATATATATATATATATATATATATATATATATATATATATATATATATATATATATATATATATATATATATATATATATATATATATATATATATATATATATATATATATATATATATATATATATATATATATATATATATATAGGTATCACACAGATAACTCAAAAAATAATGGGACGATTTTGATCAAATTTGGCACGTACCTTCCTTTTTTAAGTGGCTTGAACAAGTTCCTTATCCAGGAAAATCGGACCAGGTTCTCCAGGAAAATTTTGAGTTTTCTTTCGAAAAAAAATTTTATCTCAGAAAATAAAAAAGCTCTGGTCACCAAATTTGGTAGGTAGGTTTACGATATAAAGAGTAAACTATACAGCAAAATTTATATTTTTATGTCACAAGAAAAAAAGGTATAAAAAATATTTTGTGGCAGCTCATTTCTATGAAAATTGACTACCATAACGCACTTGCTGCGTCCAGACTTTTTTATTTTGTACTGTTTTAAAGTTTATTATAATAGTTTTGATTTTAGTTTTACAACATGTTTTACTCCTTAGCATCTTCAAATAACTAAATAGAAGTTAAGGGATCCTTCGCGCTCATTTGAAAACATTTATCATCGATGTCTCTCTAAGAACGAATCTTTCTAATGAAAATTCGCTGAAATGTCGTCACTTATGTTTAGTGTAACAAAAATTTACTAATTAGGAGATCTCGACTTTTGAATTTTGAGATAAGTACGTTAACCAGGAAAATTGGCCTGGTTTTTTCAGGAAAATATTGTGTTTTCTTCCGGAAAATTTTTATATATCTGGAAATAACAAAGTGATGGCAACCAAATTTGATTTAGACCATTAGAAGCAAATTACACACCAATATTTAGCTCTGTGAGTCGAAAGACAAAAAATTTATAGACATTTAAAGAACCAAAATTGGGGTTTTCCTCAAAACGTCAAAGTCACGATTTAAAACATTAAAATTTGCAACATTTAGGTGAAGAAGCTGAAACTAATACGGGTTATGTAAAGAAAATGTGGCAAGAAGAATGTTTTACAAGCCCTGAAATCTTAGCTTCAACCGGCCCTTCATTTTACTAAAATACTTCCAGAAAATTTATTTTAAATAAACCCTTTCTCTGATGCTTTGGCGGTAGTTTTAGCTATAGAGTTTATCGTTTAATAGTGTATAATTTTTGCCGAATTTTCGGAAAAAATCAATAAAATTCAATAGCTCCGTTATTATACAAGATACGAAAAAAATTATATACATTAATTATAGGGTCTTGAGCTACATCTTAAAAAATATTTATACAATCACAGGCTTGCCCATAAGTCGTTGGTGATACACATTTTCTTCTTTTTTTTTAATCGAACACGCCTTATGTTATTGAAATATAATGCATGTTTGTTCGGGACGCAGCAAGTGCGTTATGGTAGCGAATTTTTATTAAATGCTTCAAATTTGAATAGCTCAATTTGCTATTAACCTATAAGGTTCGTTGGTCAAGAAACCAGTTATTTGTGGAACATTTTAAGTTTACTTTCGGAAATGTTTGTATTTTCAAACAATAAAGTTACTTTGATGAAACATGGCCCATCGTTTCTACTGTATAGGTTATATTGGTAACCAAATTTGATGCCTGCTTCTTTTAAAAAAACACATATTTGTTATTAAAAACAGTTTTATAAAAAATTCGCTACCATAACGCACTTGCTGCGTCAAGACTTTTAAAATCTATGCTAATACAGTCCAGCGCCAATGACAAAGCAGAAACAGAATTCAATTATCTCCATAGGTATATGCGCAGCTGGGCTTTACCATTTCGTTGACTCCTAAGGATCTAGGTTAAGTGCGTTACGGTAGTGAATTTTCATAGAAATGATCTGGTACAAAATATTTTATTATAACTTTTTTTTCTTGTAACATAGAAAGCTAAATTTTGGTGTATAGTTTACTTTTTATATCGTAAACCTACCTACCAAATTTGGTTATCATAGCTTTTTATTTTTTGAGATGAAAAAAATTTTCAAATGAAAACTCAAAATTTTCCCGGAAAACCTCCTCCGGTTTTCCTGACTAACGAACTTGTCCAAGCCATTTACAAAAGGAAGGTACGTGCCAAATTTTATCAAAATCGGCCCATTATTTTTTTAGTTTTCGGTGTGATACATATATATATATATATATATATATATATATATATATATATATATATATATATATATATATATATATATATATATATATATATATAGTATGTTTATTGATTTAAATTTTACAGTATGTTCCACAAATAAGCATAAGCTTGTGCTTGCAGTTAACACAATTATATATATATATATATATATATATATATATATATATATATATATATATATATATATATATATATATATATATATATATATATATATATATATATATAAACGTATAAAAATTAAAACTGACCCGGATATGGGTTCTAGGGGTCCTAGTTCGCGCTCATTTGCAAAAAAATTTTCAAAATTCAAAAGTCGTGATCTCCCTGTTAGTGAATTTTTTTCTACGAAAATTCACTAAAAGTAAAGGTTCAATGTCAGGAGCTCTGTATTTGCGGAAATAATTATTGTTAAAATTACTGATGCCTCAAAAGCACTTCAAAATGTTGCATAAACATAAAAAAATAATAGGATGTCGGTGACCATGAGTTACTGTTAATGACAAAATATGCTTTAAAACTGTATTATGTAAACCGTTGTTCTAAAGCGAAAAATAAATTAAAACAAACAAACACAATTTGATCTTATTAAAAAAATAACTATTTATTTTATTTCATACTGTTTCGAAGTTTATTATAATAGCTTTACTTTTAGTTTTACACCTTGTTTTACTCCCTGGCATTTTCAAGTAACTAATTAGAAGTTAACTTGTCACTTGTAGATTGCAAACGTTCAAAATTGTATTTACTCATTTTTTTAAATTTATATCTGTAAAAAAAACATATTTTCTTAATCATTTAAAATATTGAATATAACAAGACTAATTAATAAAGTAAAAACTTACACTTATACTTGAATTCCATTGCCTGCCGCGCAGTAAAAGGCACCATAACCATTACCAGGACCAGAACCATAACCCATAAAGGACACAAAACACCGGCTTTCTTTTAACGAAATATAAATACATATACTATTTTTTAAAACTTCACTTGACTTTAAAAAAATTATAAAAATAAAAAACCGCACTACTGGGACTTTCAAAAGTTAAGGCGTCTGGAGCTAAATGAAATAACATTTAACCCTAATTCCCAAATTTTGGATTTTCCACCAGTCGCGAGAAGCCTTCAACAAACGTGGACTTGCCCCGACACGAATTAAATTAAGACTGTCTCCTAGAAATTAAAACATGTTTGCAGTACGAACGCCGACAAAAAACTAAAAGATAAGGAAAGGAATTTCCGATAAAAGTAGAAATCAACAATTTTTTTTTGTCCAGTTACACAAGTGAGATAAGGATTCTTGACCATTTATGAAGGTAGGAATACACAATAAAACATTTGTATCAATATTATTAGCGAACCTCGGTGGTTCAGAGGTAAGAACGTGTGCCTTTGAACCGAAGGGTACTGGGTTCGATCCCGGCGTACTCCTTTCACTTTTTCAGTACAAACTGTAAAATTAACATCAACCGAGGTTCTGGCATTGTATTTGAGCAAGTTGAATGTCTGCACGTTCCGCCCTTCGGAGGGGGCGTAAAGCCGTCGGTCCCGTGTCCATGCGATGTTGGGCACGTTAAAGATCCCTACCCTCCTTACAGAAAGGCAGGGGTTCGGCAAAATTTCCAGGATAGTGAGGTGAAACTGCTCCCTGGCGTCGGTGATTGGCCATAGTCGCGGAAATAGGCCGACGTTAAAGAAACAAAACACACACACACAACAATATTATTAGTGAATTTTTATTTAAAAGAATTCACTAATAGAGAGGTATCGATGGTTGAGACTTTGCAGAAATTTTTTCCAATGAGCGCGAACTAGGACCCTTGAACCCATATCCGGGGTCAGCTTCAATTTTTATATGTTTATATATATATATATATATATATATATATATATATATATATATATATATATATATATATATATATATATATATATATATATATATATATATATATATATATGTATCCGTCTGATAACTCAAAAAATAATTAACCGATTTCGATGAAACTCGGCAGTGTGCCTTTCTTCTAATAATGGCTTGAAGGTGTTCGTTAGCCAGGAAAATCGGACAAGGTTTTACAGGAAAATTTTGAGTTTTCTTTCGAAAAAAATGTTTTTCTCCGAAAATTACAAACCTATTTTAATGAAATTTGGTTAGTGAGTTGCCTTGGGAAAGGTCTTACTAAGTACCAAAATTTAACTTTCTAAGTGTATAGAAAATTAAGTTTTTCAAATTTTGAATTTTCTTTTGAAAATTTTTTCTCAGAAAATTACAAATCTATTATAATGATTTTTATGCCTTACTACTTACCAAAATTCAACTTTCTAGGCTTATCGAAAATTGAGTTATCTAAGTTTGAAGCATTTAATAAAAATTCACTACCATAACACACTTGCTGTGTCCCGAACTTTTTTAATCAAGTATGTCTTATATTATTTTCCATTTTTGCATTTTCTATCGAAATATAATGCATGTTTGTAAGTAAATAAACTCTGGACGCAGCAATTGCGTTACTGTAGCGAACCTTCATTAAGTGCTTCAAATTTCAACAGCTCAATTTGCTAGTAACCTGAGGTTCGTTGGTGATGCACTAACCCCCCTAAATCTGCCACTGACTAAAGGAAATTTATCTATCACGGGAAATCATACTTCCCTAGATAACAGGACAAAGATTGAAGATCTCTGCCTCTTTTATCGATGCTATCATCAACATTTTCACAGAAACTGCTACTTTTGTATTTAATCATACAACCTGCTTAATCAAGAAGAAACACACGCCTGTATTTTGAAGTTACTGACTTGTCGAACAGTTCGATACGAACCTTCGTTCTGTCCTAGAGAATCTAAGATCCGAAGTGTGCTCCCGGCACACATAATTTCGCAGACATGTTTAAGAAGCGTGTAAACACCCAACCTGTAGCACTACAATCAAATTTATGATGTTTTAGGGACACATAGGCTTCATGAACTATTTCATTTAAAAAAACTGATCCAGAACTAAATACATTTTTGTCTTCTCCCATCTGATTAAATTTTCCATCTCAGGCAAATCAGAATACATTTGTTTTGTTTTTGCGAATTGATTAAAATTATTTTATCGCATATTGTTCCATTATTTATCCCGCTAATGACCATAGCTATTAAAGCGGTTCATACAAAAATATATAGATATGAGCCTTTTTACAAACAATATGTTTAAACAATAAAACAAGTAATATTTAGGTACTTAAAGTAAATGAAAATATGATTAGTAAATATTTGTGATTGATTTAGTTCAAAATTTGATTTTATAGAAAGGTCAAAATTTTGTCAATAATAATTCGATACCAAAAAATTTTGAAGAAATAAAAGTGAGCGCAACTAATTTAAAAGTGGCTTCCTTGTTTCCAGACAATTTAGACCTCAAAACAAAACAAACCGCAATTTGATATCGCTTCTAGTTTTCAACTTATAACTATTTTTCTGAAAACTTCAAAAAATGGCCAGCATTACAAATGTGAGTGTACCAATTTTATCAAGCATTTTTCAGGCTTGATATTATTTTATTTCAACTTACTTAGTTCTTATTGAGATAAAAACAGCACAATGCCAGATTAAATCAAGATATTTGTGACCGAAAAGGTTGATACAAAAAATGTGCAGTCATAAAATTTTTCTCAAGCTCCTACATAAAAAACCATTAGCAGAAAAAAGAACTGATACGATCCCGATACATAACAATCCTCAAATTACTAAATGGTACAGTTTTAACTTAATCGAAGGCAAACGGTTTTTTTGTCAAAAAAAGTAACTAAGTATGCAAAAAATACAAAAAATGATCTGAACTCGATAAAACTTCAATATAATATGTAGCATCTTCGTCGATAATAAAATAAAACAGACTTCGTGCCAATATCTTCTGTATTTTTTTAATTACAATGATTTATCTTCAAAATGAAAAAAAAATGTGACAAGAAAAAAACTCCAGTTCTGCACCTGTAATTGATATTAAAGTATAGTATGGTTTTTATTCATTCTTATGCAGTGCTGCATATTGTATATAAGTGTTATATGATTTGGAGAACTTTGATTTTTTGGTGATTTTAGTGAATTTTCTTAAAAATAATTCACTAATGAGGAGATCCCGACTTTTGAATTTTGAAAAAATTCCTTCAAGTGAGCACTAATTAGAACAAATATACGGGTTCAGTTTCAATTTGTATATATATATATATATATATATATATATATATATATATATATATATATATATATATATATATATATATATATATATATATATATATATATATATATATATATATATATATATATATATATATATATATATATATATATATATATATATATAAATCGAGACTGACCCCGGATATGGGTTCTAGGGGCCCAAATTCGCGCTCATTTGCAAAAATTTTTGCAAAGTCTCACCATCGATACCTCTCTATTAGTGAATTTTTTTAAATAAAAAATCACTAAAATATAAGATATTCCCACAATTAAAACAATATTGTTTAACTCAATCGATTTAAACAAGCATGCAGTGTGTTTGTGGTTATTCCATGTTTGAAACGACAGCCTAGTTGCTTACAGCGCCGACTGATTGCGTTTGTGTGCGTTCTATGCCCGTTCTATTTTTTGACCGATATTACAGTAATTGTGGTACATACTTCGAAATGCAGTACAAGACAAATGACAATCCTACAAAATTTTTAGGATTACAGCTTGTGGCAAAAATGTTAATTGTAAATTGTGACATGTCAATAAATATATTCCTTTTGATTACTTTTACATTTTATAAATGAGACATAGTATAATATCATAACACAATATCTAACTACAAATATTTCCTGTAACGTCAGCGAGAAATAACTTAAAGTATAAATTAGTTGCTTATTTCGTCTGTAAATGTTTATTCTTTAACGAATTTTCGGAGAAGATATAGTGAAAATATCTCAGCTTTTGAACTTTTGAACTTGAATGTGTGTGTGTGTATCACACCGATAACTCAAAAAATAATGGGCCGATTTTGATCAAATTTGGTGGTTACCTTCCTTTTGCGAGTAGCTTGGATAAGTTCGTTAGCCAGGAAAATCTGCTGAGTTGAAATAGATTCAACAATGATTTGTTTAAATTAGACAGACGGATTCCCCTGGCCTGTATCAGTTCAGAGCTGACCTTAAATGTATGGAATTTCGACCACGAAATTATAATGCATGTTTGTAAGAAAATAAAGTCGGGACTCAGCAAGTGCGTTATAGTAGCGAATTTTTAATGAATGCCTCAACTTTGAATAGCTCAATTTGCTATTAACCTATAAGGTTCGTTGGCCAGGAAACTAGTTTTTTCGGGAACATTTTAAGTTTATTTTCGAAAAATTTTCGTACATTTTCAAACAGTAAAGTTATTTTTCTGAAATATGGTACATTGTTTCTATTATATATGTTATACTCGTAACCAAATTTGATGTCTGCTTTCTTAAAAAAAGACACATATTTGCTATTTAATGAAATGAACTTTATGAAAATTCACTGTCATAACGCACTTGCTGCGTCCAGACTTTTTTGTGTAAGCATCTTATAAAAACTCTCTACCATAGCGCATTTGCTGCGTCAATATTTTTTGTATAATTTGTATAATTAGTTGCAGTTCTTTATATACTGGTTAGCGTTTCTTATTTAACTTTTTGAGAATCCTTCTATGTGAAAAAGACAGTTTTTCAGTCTGCTAATTCAATTATGCTTACATAATACTGAATCAGAGAAGCTGCTTCGAAAGGATTTGAGAAAACTTCGAAGCTTTGGGGCTGCCATTTGAAATTTGATTAGTATTTAAATATAAAGCTTGACTTAAGAAAGTTTGAGACGATATTAAACCACATCGCTGAATACAAAACAGTCTACTACCAATGCAATGGTGCATTTTACTGTTTTAGCATTAAAATCTTTAATCTTACTTTGCAATTTGTGCTTATGAGTAAAAACTCTATTTTGGATGTAATCTTGCCCGAAACTTTACTGTTGCAGTAGATAGCAATAAAAAACATGTGTTCATGGTAAAAATCTTTTAAATTGGAGGTGTCAAAAATAACGAAAATAACTTCTGATTACACAACTGTAATATCACCATTTAGAGCGCAAATAGACGTAAATGAGGACGCTGCAGCAAGAATGATGTTTTTGAGAAAACAAAAAAAAACGGACTTAATTCTTATTTTAATACATATATACATTGACCTTACAAAGAACCTTACTTAAAAAATATAAATACAACAAAACTTGAAACGTTGGTGCTACATTCACCTGCACCAAAACCCAAGAATATATATATATATATATATATATATATATATATATATATATATATATATATATATATATATATATAAATATATATATATATATATATATATATATATATATATATATATATATATATATATATATATATAGTCAGAAGGGAGGAGTAACAGTCGTTACACGTTAGCGTGCTAAAATTTGTATGATATTAAGGGCTATTACGACCATAAAACGAGGGCTATATTTTAAAGAAAGTCACTCTGTACTAAAACTCGATATATTTCGCTAGGAGTTCCTAGCATCTTCAGGAGCACTAAAAATGAATAAAATCAGCACAAACATCTAGATTATACATTAAAAACACTTACAGCACTGTAACTAATTATAAAAGCAAGGCCTAAACATTGAAAACAGGGTAATTCTGCCACAAGGCATGCTAAAAAACAACAATGAAAAAAACATCCTTAACAACATGTGAAACTCACGCGAACATTTCTACTTTCAAAACATTCAAAGCTAGTCATGAAAAAGTATAAAAAGTTGTCATTAATGTTAAAAAACTAAAAAAGCTTTGAAAAATTCGCGTGTAACAAAATGGACACCTAACCCTATTTTTTCACGTTAGGAATGTCGACCTAAAATATAAATGACAGTTGAAGACCTCAAAGATCATAGACTATTTTGTTTCTCTATTGATGAATTATGTGACAAGTTTTCTTATTCTAAGTTATGGAACCGGCCAACACAGAGGCGCCATCAGACCTATCAAAAAGTATTACATAGCTATAAATGCTGCTTAGATTTTGAACATCTGTTTTTGAGTTCATAGTGTCATTTTCAAGAATATGACCCATTTCAAGAAGGGAACGTTTTTTTAAAATTTTTTTCCTGTCTAATATTTTAACATTTTCAAAATCCATATTGTGGCCTAAAGTAGACATGATGTGCCAATTCACACCTGTCAGGTCTCAGTCTGGAGTCACTCTTATGTTGGCTGATCCTCCTACCAACAGACTGTGAGGTCTGACCTATATAAGATAGAGAACAATTTTTACAATCTAGCTTATAAACCACATCACGTAGTTTATGAACCGAAATTTTGTCCTTATTGTTGGTGAAAAAATTCTTGTTAGTCAGAACATTGTATTTTGCCACTTTAACGTCTGTAAAAACTTTGAAGAGGTTCAATAGTCTATGTGTTAGTCCACTGATGTAAGGTAAAACCGCATACTTGGCATCCAAACCTGGGTCGGAAACGTCCGTCACATCCTGTACAGGCGGAGAAGGCCTGGCAGCCACTCGATGAGGTGCAATTTCGGAGGGAGCGCTGAAGAGTAACTTCATCATGTAGCTTCTTTCATAGCCATTTCTTGCCATTATATCTGCAAAACGACGTAGAGCCCCTTGTCTGAATGAGGGGTGGGTAATGTCCAGAATTCGCTTTTTCATGCCCATTATGACATTTAATTTCATTTTCTTATCATGATATGACACATTATTTATGTATCTTCCGGCACTGGAAGGTTTGCTGTACCAGTCCAACATGATGGTATTGTCGTTGCTTCTATAGACTCTGGTGTCCAAGAACGGAACACTTCGGTCTGTCTCTCTTTCGATTGTAAATTTAATGTGATCATCAAAACTGTCAAAAATCCGCAACACTTCCTCCTCGGTGTTGATCGGGATGGCAAGAATCAAATCATCCATGTATTGGTAGATGAAAGGTAATCTAAAAGGCAGACGTTGTATCGCATATTTCAGCAACGATGACATAACCATATTTGCAAGGACAGGGCTAAGGTGACCCATTGGACATCCAAAAGATTATCGATAGTAAACCCCATTAAACAGGAAGTAATTGGAATTGAAGAGAAATTCTATTATTTGAATAAAGTTTTCTTTGGGAATATTAGTGTTGGGTTCAATGAGCTCCCAGTTTTCGTCAATGATATGTAGTGCAAGCTGTAGTGAAATGTTCGTAAACAAGGAGACAACATCCAGAGAGACCACCATGTAGCCTTCATCCAGTCTGAAACCGTTCATCTGCTCGGCGAAATTTTGGAGTTTTTGACTGCAAATTCGTTGTAGTCCATAAATGACACATTCAGAATGGATGCTATGAAACCACTCAATTTGGAAGTGGGTGATGAAATTGTGGAAACTATTGGACGAAGTGGGATACCTTCTTTGTGGACTTTAGGGAGTCCATACATCCTGGGTGCGATAGGATCATACATGGAAAGCTTCTTGGCCTGTTCGGGACTGATAAAACCAGCTAGTTTCAGTGTCCTAACTATTTCATTGTTTTTTTTTCAAGTTTCGATGTCGGATCTCTGGTTAGTCTGCTGTATACTGACTCGTCGTTGACCAGCACGTCCATCTTCTCCATGTACATGTCCTTGTCAATCACCACCGACACATTGCCCTTGTCGGACCTCCTCACCAACAGTTCACAATGTTCCTTAAGGAAATCCCTCGTCTCAACATACAAACGGTTTCAAATGTTGTTACTATACACATTATCTCGATAAAAATTAGTAACAATATTGGTAGCTTGTGCTCTAACTACATTCTGACTCTCAACAGAGATATCTTGAACTATATATTCAATTTCTGACAATAATTTTTTATATGAAATTTGGCTATTTCTAGGTGGTATACTAAATTTAGGTCCCAAGGACAACATCTTTAGTACATTATCGGGTATGGAAACATTGGATAAATTGACTGTCCAGCGGTTTTGAGATGTGACATTACAAACTTTGTCTGATACTATAGATTTAAGTTTTTTAATATTATTAGTTTTTATTTTGTTAAATTTTCTATTGAAATTGTAATCTTGTCTATATTTATATTAACTGTGAATATTATATGGCAACAAGTGACTTGCTTCCAACATCACCTCTTCTTATTGAATTTTAAGTCTAGCTACATACTTTTCAGCTACCTTAATTTCTACAGATAATAATTTGCACCCTAACCTCATATTGAAGCTTTCAATTTCCCTCTCAGCTGCCATGATCGAGTCCACCATTCTGTACACACATTTGAGGCCCTGGGTAAGGTGTCTATATATATATATATATATGTATATATATATATATATATATATATATATATATATATATATATATATATATATATAGGTATCCAACCGATACCTCTAAAAATTATTATCCGATTTTAAAGAAGTTGGGCAAGAATCTTTATTTTATTAATAGCTTGGACGAGTTAGTTAGCCAGCATTATCTGACCAGTTTTTCTAAAAACAAAAACTTGATTTTTCCACAAAACAAAATTTTATATTAAAAAATAACTACTATAAATAAAAAAATATTATAAATTACACCTAATTATTAAAAACTACTCTACTAGCGAATTTTTATTAAAAAATTATCGCTCATAGAGAGGTATCGATGGTGAAACTTTGCAAGTTTATATATATATATATATATATATATATATATATATATATATATATATATATATATATATATATATATATATATATATATATATACAGGTATCCAATCTATAACTCAAAAACTTACAAAAATTTTGTATTTTCTTCCGACAAAAATTTATGTCCCCGGAAATAACAAAGCAAGGGCAACCATATTTGGTACGCTGGTTTCTGTTATAAAGAGTATGCTATGTATCAAAATTCAGATCTCGATGTTAAAAGACAAAAAAGTTAGAGGTAAATTAATTCTGAATTAATTACATCTGATTAAAGAAAGTTAAAACGTCAAAATTGAGAATTATGGTATGAGTACTAATGTGAGTGAAAAATACGACGCGAAATGACTAGGAAGCTCTTAGATCTGTGTCTAAGTCGTTATTTTCCTTCATTTCGTTAAAATATGAGCAAAGAGTCCATTGTAGATAAAAATTGTTTCGTGCATATAGTAGACGTTAGACAAATATCATACTACGGATATACCTGCCAGTACATACATTTGGCATGTCGACCGTGGCCAAGTGGGCTAAGCCCTGTACATCAGATAATCGAGTCCTATACACGAATTCTAATTATAGTTAGTGACTTCACTCTTTATCAATTGATTTAGTCTTATTTTACTTTACCGTTGTCTGATCAAATTGTTGTTATTCCGATGAATTTTTAGCGTATGTATAAACAATAATTTAATAAAGAGGAGATGAAAACTTTTGAGACTTATGTCAATTGGAATAGCATATCTGGTTGTTTGTTTTTGCCCTAACTTATTGAAATCGTTCCATATTTAATACAGTCGTAGACTTTTCCCGTGGCTTCACAAGTGCTTGTTTTAGTGAAGTTAAAAAAAAAAGACTAATGAGGAGATCCCGACTTTTGAATTTAGAAAAAATTCTTTAAATGAGCGCGAACTAGGCCCCCTAGAACCCACATCCAGGGTCAGTTTCAATTTATATAGATATAGATATATATATATATATATATATATATATATATATATATATATATATATATATATATATACATATATATATATATATATATATATATATATATATATATATATATATATATATATATATATATATATATATATATATATATATATATATATATATATATATTATATGTATGACACCGATAATTCAAAAACCAATGCGCCGATTTTAATCAATTTGCTAAATTCGTTAGGCAGGAAAATTGGCACAAGTTTTCCCGAAAAGTTTTGTGTTTTCTTTCGGAAAAAATTATATATCCGGAAATAACAAAGTAAGGGCAATCAGATTTGGTAAGCGTGTTTACATTATAAAGGGTAAACTATTTACCAAAACTTAGGTCTGTAAGTTTAAAGAAAAACAAGTTGTAGACATTTAAAAAAGAAAATTTTGGTGGTTTCTTCAAACCGTTAAAGTCGCAATTTGAAACGTGAAAATTGGCAACATTTAGGCAAAGAACCTGAAAGCAATATGGCGTATGTAAAGAGGATTATGCAAATCTTTAAGTTTCAGCTTCAACCGTCATTGCCACTCATTTTACTAAAATATTCCTTGAAAATTCATTTCAAATAGACCCTTTCTCTGATGCTATGGCAGTAGTTTTAGTTATGTTTATGGTTTAACGGTCTATAATTTTTACCTAATTTTCGTAGAAAAATTTCGTTATTGATGAGACCGCGGCTTTTGAATTCTAAAAAGATTTCTTCAAATAAGCTAGGCCCCCTAGAATCCATATCCGGGTTTACCTTTTGTTTAGATATATACAGGGTGATGGATTTCTACGGTAAAGCTCAATATAATCGTTATTATGCAAGATACTAGAAAAAATTGTATACGTTATTTATAGGGTGTCTTGAGCTGCATCTTATAAAATTATTTTGACAATCACAGGTAGCCCATAAGTCGTTGGTGATATCTACAATTTTTTTGAACATTCCTTATTGCTTTTTTGCATTTTTCATCGAAATATGATGCATGTTTTTAAAAAAAATCTAGACGCAGTAAGTGCGTTTTGGTATCAAATTTTCATTAAATGCTTCAAAATTCAATAACTCAATTTGCTATTAACCTAAGGTTCGTAGGCTAGGAAACGAGTTTTCTCCGAAACATTTAAAGTGTATTTTCGGAAAATGTTTGTACATTTTCAAACAATAAATTATTTTTGTAAAATATGAAATATTGATTCTACTATATAGGCCATACCGGTGACGAAATTGATGCCTGCTTGCATTAAAGAGACATATTTGCTATTAAAAACATTTTAATCACAATTCACTGCCATTACGCACTTTCTGCGTCCAGACTTTTTAACTTTTTTAACCTGTTTTGGCCTCGAGAAAAGCTCTTTTAGCCACGGTCACTCTAGGTCAACAACTAGTGCTTCAGCTCCCTACTATAATACGATGTTTTACAAAAAAAAAGAACAAACAAAAGGGATTCTCTATGCTATCGTCTACCAAGCTCAGCAAACAAACCCTCAAATTTCCTTTACTTCATATAACCCAGTAATAATTTACGAAGAGAGACTATGCCCATTATACTTTACATTTTGTTTTTGTGGGTAAGGTGTATGTGTTTAAGTCTTCTTAACTAGGATTATCATTGATGAAAAAAAAGACATGGGATTACAAACTTCACGCCTAGGGGTCCACCAAGGCAACTTTATTTGAGACAAACTAGACTGAACCACGGTAAAGATGGGTTAGACAACACAGGGACAGACAAAAGGAAACTATAACTATATGACTATCAACAATCATGTCAATTGCTTCAACAAAATTACTTTAAAAAATAAAAACAAAATTTTATCTCTTTTTAAGGTGAGCTAAATTACCTCATGTATTTTATTACACTTAATAAAGTTCAAAAGTATGTCCAACATTTCTTTTTCGACATAAAACGCTACATGCAACAAATATGCTATATTCAATGATAGTGAAACTCCTTGATAAAGACATTTTTGAACTAGATTGTTGCATGCGTGGATGTGTTTTTTTTTGCAATTAAAAAAGATATGATTAATATCACACACACTTGTTCCATCACAACTACACAGTGGATTGTCAGCCAACCCCATTTTAAATAGTTGCTTTTTGGTGGCACCTTGCCCTACGATGATTCTAGCAAGTGTTATGTATATTACTCTGTTAGTAGGGACTATTTCTGAGATCGATTTAGAAGGCAAGGTGGGAAATATTTGCTGAAATTTACTTTTTACTATGGCTTGTTGTTTGCTCCATTGGACTTTTTAACCTTTTTTTTGTTCCCTCAGGGCTCGTCCGCGGCCTTGCCGCCCCGATAGCACCGCAACCCTTGGTTGATTGTGCATACCCTTAGTCTTACTCCACCCATTCCAAAATCACTGTGCCTTGAACTAGTCTGCACAGCGATTGGTAGGGTGAAGTTTTATATTGCTCTGTCTCCGGTCTAGAGTGACCGTAGATCAGTTGTCTTTTCCGGTCCAGAGCTATACACTCACACAAGATGTGCTGGGCTGATTCCTCCCCCTCGCCGCAGAGTCTGCATGCGAGGTCCCCTTCGAACCGCCCCATTTTATGCAGGTGTTTCTTGACGGCCATGTGTCCCGTCAAGAGACCTGTTGTGTTTCTGAGCTGTCCTCTGCTAAGGTTTAGCAGCTCCACAGCTCTCTTTGAACTGGGTCCGTCAATTATTGACTTCCCATGTCTGAGCCCTGGACAGTCCGCCCAGTACACCTTGTGTTGGTTTCTGACCCAGGACTTAATGGCTCCCCTGGCAGTGCTCTTTGACACGCTCAGAGCCGGTTCTGGTCCCATAAATGGTTCTGCTGACCCTCTCTTCGCGAGACTGTCAGCTTCTTCATTGCCTTTAACCCCCGAGTGACCCGGCACCCAGATGAGGGTCACCTCATTCTGCCCAGCCAGGTCGCTCCTCTCGTCTCGGCACTCACTCACCAGCCAGGAATTTACCCGTGGGCTACTTAGTGCCTTAAGGGCTGCCTGGCTGTCTGTGGCTATGAGGATCCGCTTGTTGGTGTAGCCCCTCCTCTTGTTCTCCCGCACACAGTGCAGGATGGCGTACATCTCGGCCTGAAACACCGTTGCATGGGCTCCGAGGGAAATACTATGACTTACCCTCGGTCCTTCCGAGTAAACACCTGCCCCCGTCCCACGCTCCCCGCCAGATCCGTCCGTGAACCAGACGAGCGCGTCCCGTGGCATGCCCGGCGTCTCCTCCCGCCATGCCTCGCGATCAGGGATTTCCACTGTAAAGTTGTTTTCCCTGCACATTCGCGGGCTCGCGAAGTCTGACCTCATTTCAAGCATGGGCTCATTCACGATCTCCTGAATTTTGCAGTGGCCCCTGAAGCCTGGGTTGATCTTGAGTCTACCATTGCAGGCTAGTCTGTATAGTCCTAGCCTGGCCTCTCCCATAATAACTAAGTGTAGGGGGGGTAGATCCAGCAACACCTCCATGGCGGCTGTTGGGGTTGAAGATATGGCCCCTGTGATGCCTAGGCAACCCATCCTTTGGATCTTGCCTAGTTTTTGTTTGGTACTGGATTGTGTCACCTTAGGCCACCAGACCAGTGCCGCATATGTTAACGATGGTCTGACCACCCTTGTGTACAGCCAGTGGGCCATACTAGGTCTTAGTCCCCACGTTTTTCCATATAGCCGCCTAGTGACGGCTACTTTTTTTTTTTTTTTTAACCTCACTAGTTTGATAATTTATCTTGGTTATAAAATCGCGGGTGCGGTGATTTAATGACAAATGACTAAAAAATTAATTAATGTTACTCCTGTATATCTTAGTTTCAAATTAAATACAGTCAACAATTAATCGCACAATTTGAGTCCTGCATTGCAAGTGCTCATGTCTTTATAACCAAAATAAATTATCAAGCTAGTAATCTAAAATATGAATTCCTGTTATACCACTTTAATCATTCGTCATTAAATTACCTATCCAGGAATTCAACTTGTGTTTCAGTCTATATTACTACTTTTAGCGAAACCGTAAAAAATTAAAATATTGTTTTGCCTGACTGCGTCTAAAACGTTAGCAAAAACGATAAGAATCAAAGTACAATCATAGACCAAATAATACAACTGAGTGAACATGCAACAGTTGAAGGTTTTGTTACATATTTTCATTCTTTATAAATGTTCTTCTATACAAGAGTTCTTAAAATATTAGTAATATCGCTAAAAACAATCTAATAATAATAATAATAATTGTTTATTAGTGTCTTTACACAGTAATATATTACATAGGTCAAGATATAGTACTTATGCGGACAAACAAAATCTACATGAAAAAAAAAACAAATAAAGTGATAACAAACATATACACAAATATACATACAAAACAGCAACATAGGTCAAAATACACAAATAAAACCTACATAAACCAATGAATAATGACTGTACAAAAACATCACAATGTGTACAAATATTCAAAAAAGGAACAAGTCATCAAAAGTGCTATGATACAGCATATCGATGCAGATTGAAGTTATAAAAAGTAGCATGGCGTAGGAGCTTACCGTATTTTATCCGTTAAGCAAAATATTCATCAAAAAAATAAAAATTATTGCTTATCAAAATGTTCTTAATGGCAGACTTGAATTTGTTAAATCTAAATTTCTTATATCATGAGGGATCTGTTGGGGGTTAAGAGTACCATATACAATTCAATAGACCTAGAGATTGGGGCAGTCCAAGTGCGAGACGCAATCACCTCTGCCTATAATGACAACTGTCCCTTGAAAATGAGGGCGTCCACCAGGAATGTCCCGTGGTGGAACGAGGACCTCAGGCAAAGGAGGACGCAGGTTCGTAAGCCGTTCAACGCGACCAAAAGGTCGGGAGCATGGAATGCATATAGATATGCCCTAACAAGCTATAACAAAATACTGAGGGACGCCAGAAAGGAGTCGTGGGGAAGGCACTGCGAGAAAGTGGAGAGCTGTCAGGGAGCGGGGAATAGAGGAGACCTGCTGCAGGTGGATCGGTTACATGCTCAGGAACAGGGCGGTGTTCACCTCACTAGCCTGAGAGACTCTGCTGGCGGGGGTCGCGGCGAAGTGTCCGCGGGGGAGGACGGCCTGCTAGCGAGCCTCTCGGGAGGGGGGTACGAGGTACAGAGCAGTACGGACGACATTGTCATCATAGTCCGAGGAAAGGTTACACAGTCAGTGTGGAAGCGCATACAGACAGCACTAAAAGTGGTGGACGGTTGGCCAAGGGCTCGGGGTGAGCCCCCAGAAAACAACCGTCATACCGTCTACGAGGAGGAGGAATTGGGAGAACCACAGAACTCTCACTCTATACGGTAAAAACACCCCAATCGCCAGGGAGGTAAAATATCTTGTGGTCGTAGTGGACACTAAGCTAACCTGGAAGGGTCACGTTGAAAAAATACTGCGTAAGGCAGTTATGACCCTAGCCGTCACCAGGCTGCTATATGGAAAAACGTGGGGACTAGGACCTAGTATGGCCCACTGGCTGTACACAAGGGTGGTCAGACCATCGTTAACATACACGGCACTGGTCTGGTGGCCTAAGGTGACACAATCCAATGCTGAGCAATAACTAGGCAAGATCCAAAGGATGGCTTGCCTCGGCATCACAAGGGCCATGCGTTCAACCACAACAGCCTCCATGGAGGTGTTGCTGGATCTGCTTCCCCCCTACACTTAGTTATTATGGGGGAGGCCCAGATGGGATTATACAGACTAGCCGGCAATGATAGACTGAAGACCAACCCAGACTGCAGGGGTCACTGCAAAATTCAGGAGATCGTGAAGGAGCCCATGCATGAAATAAGGTCAGGCTTCGCGAGCCCGCGAATCTGCAGAGATAACAAGTTTACAGTGGTAATCCCCGAACGCGAGGCATGGCGGGGGGAGATGTCGGGCCTACCACGGGACGCCCTCGCCTTGTTCACGGATAGATCCGGCGTGGATCGTGGAACGGGGGCAGGCGTTTATTTGGCAGGACCGAGGGTAAGTCACAGTATTTCCCTCGGAGCTCATGCAACGGTCTTTCAGACCGAAATGTACGCCATATTGCACTGTGTGCGAGAAAACAAGAGGAGGGACTACACTAGCAAGCGGATCCTCATAGCAACTGACAGCCAGGCAGCCCTTAAGACCCTATGTAGCCCACGGATAATTTCCAGGCTGGTAAGTTAATGCCGAGACGAGACGAGCGACCTGGTTGGGCAAAATGAGGTCACCCTCATCTGGATTCCGGGTCACTCGGAGGTCAAAGGCAATTAAGAAGCTCGCGAAGAGAGGATTAGCAGAACCATTTATGGGACCAAAACCGGTCCTGGGCGTATCGATATGTACGGCCAGGGTAACCATAAAGTTGTGGGTCAGGGAACAGCATAAGGCATAATGGGCAAATTGTCAAGGGCTCAAAGACGGGAAGTTATGAATTGGACAACCCGGTCCAAAGAGAGCTGTGGAGCTGGTAAATCTTAGCGGAAGACAGCTCAGGAACATAAGAGGACTCTTAACGGAACACATGGCTGTCAAAAAACACCTGCATGAAATGAAGCGGTTCGAGAGAGACCTGGCATGCAGACTCTGTACCGGGGGGTGGGTTGGGGGGTTGGGGGGGGGTCTATCATCCCGGCACCGGTCCAGACCAGCAATAAAGAACTTCACCCTACCAATTTCTGTACAGGATAGTTCAAGGCACAGCGATTTTTGAATAGTAGAAAAGACAATGGGCATGCACAATAAGCCAAAGGCGGAAGAGCCCTAAGAGGAAAAAAAGGAGGGAAGGGATCTTTAACGTGCCCAATATCGCATGGAAACGGGATCCACGGCTTTACGTCCCTTTTGAAGAGCGGAATGTGCAGGCATTAAACTTGCTTAAATACAATACAACATCCTCCGTTGATGTTAATTTTACAGTATGTACTGAAAAAGTGAAATGGGAACCCTGGGAATCGTACCTGGTACCTTAGGTTCAGAGCCAGACGTTCTTACCACTGAACCAGGCTCTACATGAGGTAAAGAACCTTCCAATTGTTGTTCTTCAGGCTCTCTAACAAATGTCGCTGTATATAAATAATTTGTTAACAAATAATAACGTCGAGTATAATAATGTAGACATAGTAAACACTTAGTAATTGTATCCATATCGTATGATTACATTTTACCTTACAGCTCAAGCAATTTTATTAATTTATTTACAGATAAACCTCGTATAAATAGTCCATTGTATATACTACATAACGGACGATAACTTCAGACACGATTCTATAAGAATACTTGATTTATTCGCATTAGAACATAAAAATTCTGTTTGGGTTTGGGTCCTTTACTTGTCATTCATACATTGTGGATAAGATACATACTTCAGGCTGGTAAATTTGCGGTTCACAAGAAATGCAATTTTATATTTATTCTGCTAAAGTCAGTCAACTTTGACGTATCCGTATATATTATACTAAACGATTTATTTCTCTGCATTTGAAAAGCATCAGAAAATTCAATCATCCATTAAAATGGTTGAGTACTAGATAGAGCATAATAATATTATGTTTGTCCTGCTTTTAATTTTCTGTTCGCTGAACCATGTTTAGAATATTATTTTAACTATCATTATTATTATGCTTAGGTCACAGAGACGTTTTCTGCTTATTAAATGTCTTCATATTCCAAGGACATTAAATAATGTTTTTAAAACGAACTTACATATTTATTAAGCGCCTCCGTGGCCGTGCGGGAAAGTCGATTCATACTTGCCAATACGGACTCGGGGGTCGACGGTTCGAGACTCACCGGCGGCGGATGATTTTTCAAAATCACTGTCGTCGTTGAGATCGAGCTCAAGGTGGAGGGTAGGTTAGTTTAGATGAGCAAAAAGGGCCAGCAATGGCCTAATTGCCAGTAAGCATCTTACCTTTACCTTTTTTACATATTTATTAAATAGTTTCATAAGCTTAATTAAATCTTTTTTTAGGTCTTTAAGATAACGACAAAACAAGCACACATTTTTAGTGAATTTTCGTAGAAAAAATTCACTAATGGGGAGATCCCGACTTTTGAATTTTGAAAAAAATTTTGCAAATGAGCGCGAACTAGGATCCCCAGAACCCATACCTGGGGTCAGTTTCAATTTTTATATGCATATATACATATATATATATATATATATATATATATATATATATATATATATATATATATATATATATATATATATATATATATATATATATGATTTAGGGGAGGAGTAACAGTCGTTACACGTTAGCGTGCTAATATTTGTATAATTTTAAGGGCAGTTACGACCAAAAAAAAATTGAGGACTATACTTTAAAGAAAGTCACTCTGTACTAAATACTATATATATATATATATATATATATATATTTCGCCTGTATTCCAGGCATCCTCAGGAGCACTGAAATAACGAATAAAGGTTAACATAATACCTAAATTATGCAACAAGGAACACTTACAGCACTGTAACTAATTGAAAAGCAAGCCAGAAACATCAAAAACAGAGAAAACTTGCCATAAAACACATGCAAAAAGCATTTTTTTAAATGGTGTTGCACTTCCTGCTTTTTTATCTAAAATTGAAACTGACCCTGGATGCGAGTTCTAGGGGGCCTAGTTTGCACTCATTTGAAGAAATTTTTCTAAGTTCAAAAGTCGGGATCTCCTCGTTAGTGATTTTTTTAAAGAAAATTCCCTAAAACAAGCACTTGTGAAGCCACGGGAAAAGTCTACGACTGTATCAAATATGGAACGGTTTCACTAAGTCAGGGCAAGAACATACAAACAGATATGCTATTCAAATTGAATTAAGTCTTAAAACTTTCATCTCCTCTTTATCAAATTATTTTGTATACAAAAACTCGCTAAAAAATTCATCGGAATAACAATCAGATTAGATAACTGGAAAGTGAAATGAGACCAAAAAAAATTGATAAAAAACAAAGTCACTAATCAGGATTAGAACTCGTCACCTGGGAATCGATTATACGATGTAAAGTGACCACTGTAGATCTAGCCCACTGAGCTACACACTATATGCATTTACCAGCAGGAATATACTATTGTTCAAGGTTTTACAATTTACATAAAACCATGTTGTTTTAGAATGGATTTTTGCTTACATTTTAACGAAATCAAGAAAATTAACGACTTAGACACATATCTAGGAGCTTGTTAGTCATTTCTTGTAGTATTTTTCACTCACATTCTGATTAATAAATTTTCACGTTTTTGACTTTCTTGAATCAGATTTAATTAATTAAATATTAATTTACCTATAACTTTTTTGTCTTTCAAGATAGAGATCTGAATTTGGGAACTTAGGATACTCCTTATGACGGAAATCAGCGTACCAAATTTGGTTGCCCTCACTTTGTTATTTCCAGAGATATAATTTTTTTCCGAAAGAAAACACAAAATTTTGCGGGAAAACCTGGGTCGATTTTCCTGACTAACGAACTTATCCAAGCCACTTACAAAAGGAAGGTATCTGCCAAATTTGATCAAAATCGGAGTATTATTTCTTGAGTTATCGTTGTGATACATATATACATATATATATATATATATATATATATATATATATATATATATATATATATATATATATATATATATATATATATATATATATATATATATATATATATAAACTTAAACTGACCCCGGATATGGGTTCTAGAGGGCCTAGTTCGCGGTCATTTGAAGAATTTTTTTCAGCATGCAAAAGTCGGGATCTCCTCATTTGTGATTTTTTAAAAGAAAATTCACTAAAACAAAGAACAAATTTGATGAAAAATGTATACTTAAGTTGAAATAAATGCAATGTAATGAACTTACTGTTGGACCTGAACGACACATTTCTAAAAAAAACAACCAAAAGTTATTAAGGAAAATACATTCTTTAAACGAGGTATACCAGACGTAAGAAATGATATTACTTTACGATTTCTCTCTAGTACATGTTTGCACATAACTTTAAAATATACACAAAAAAACATTTAGGACAGACAGGTGATTTGAAAAATTGTTCCCCAAGCATGCAGAGCCACAAATGCATACTTTGCGCAAATAGTGAAACCCAGTATAAACGCTGGTTATCGCGGGTAATTCGTAGTGTCAGGTTACTCAACTAATCACGTTCTGGATAGCTAGCGCCAGTAGCAATAATAGGAACACAAATTCGAATGAATAGAAACGTGTCTCAGATGTATTCCAGACTTTTTACACTGGAGCCATAGGCGATTAGCAATACGCAATTGGCTACAAGCAATAAATATGATTTACGAAAATCACGTGCGAACTATAATAATACACAATCACAGTGAGACAGTAGCAATATTGTCTACAAAAATATCACGCATTAAGAGCATTATATATTATCGTACAAGCGAACATACGTATGTTGATTTTCGAATATTTCCAATTCTGGACCTTTTCTGTATTCATTAAAGTTATTTTTAATGTTAAATTGAAGAACAGAGACGAGCTAGTATACATTAATATATGTTCAAGCGATTGAAAATTATCCCTGTGCTTATTATCAGACTCGACCAGATTATTCTAAGCCGCAAATATCAAAAAACTCTGGACGCAGCAACTGCGTTATGGTAGTGAATTGTCATACAAATGTTTTATCGCAAATATGTGTGTTTTCTTTTTATTTAAGAAAGCAGGCATCATTTTGGTTACCAGTATAAGCTATATAGTAAAAACAATGTGCCATGTTTAACAAAAATAACTTTATTGTGTGAAAATGTACAAAAATTTCCAAAAGTAAACTTAAAGTGTTCCCGGAAAAACTCGTTTCTTGGTCAACCTTATAGCTTAATAGCAAATTGGGCTATTCACAAATGAAGCATTTCATCAAAATTCGCTAACATAACGCACTTGCTGCATCCAGAATTTCTTTTCTTACGAACATGTATTATATTTCGATGGGAAATGCAAAAATACAATAACATAAGGCGTGTTTGATTAAAAAAAAAGAAAATTTATATCACCAACCACTTATGGGCCATCCTGTGTTTGTATAAATATTTTTTAAGATGTAGCTCAAGACATCCTGTAATTAATATATGCAAATTTTTTTTTCGTATTTTGTATAATAACGGATAGATTGAACTTTATTGATTTTTTACGAAAATTCGCAAAAAATTATATACCATTAAACGATAATCTCTATAGCTAAAACTACTGCCGAGGCATCAGAGAAAGTGTCTATTTGAAATAAATTTTCTGGAAACATTTTAGTAAAATGAAGGACAATGACGGTTGAAACTAAGACTTCAGGGTTTGTAGAACATTCTTCTTGAGACATTTGATTTCCATAGCCCGCATTATATTCAAGTTATTTGCCTAAATGTTGCCAATTTTGACGTTTTAAATCGCAACTTTGACGTTTTGAGGAAAACCCCAATTTATTTTTCTTTAAATGCCTATAACTTTTTTGTCTTTTAACCTACATAGCCAAATTTTGGTAGGTGGCTTACCTATAAGTATATAAACCCGAGTATTTCACATCTTGAAGTCATATCCCCCTTTAACCCAGCCTACCTCGCACACCACCGCTATTCACTCACAGTCCCATAACTTCCTTGAGGGGTGTGAACAAGACATTTTTCTTGTGGTTTGTGCATCCAGGTGGGGTCCTACTAATGTTTCTGAAAACAATTTGTTGAAAAGCGTTCGGGAGCTAATCTGCAAATTTATCGAATTTTCATTAAATCCTTCAAATTTAAATAACTCAATTTGCTATTAACGTAAGCTTTGTTGGGTAGAAAACCAACATTTAAGTCTATTTTCGGAAAATTTTTTCAAACCATAAGTAATTTTGATAAAATATGGTACATTGTTTCTACTACATAGGCTATACCGGTAATCAGATTGATGCCTGCTCGCATTTGCTATTAAAAACCTTTTTATGGAAATTCACTTCCATCACACATTTGCTGCATCTAGACTTTTGAAAAATGTTTATATTTTCAAACAATAAAGTTATTTAGATGAAATATGGTAAATTGTTTCTACTATATAGGCAACCAAGTTTGATGCCTGCTTTCATCAACGAAAGACATTTGCTATAAAAAATATTTTAAAGAAAATTCGCTACCATAACGCACTTGCTGCATCCAGAGATTTTTTCCGATATAGTCTGATTGGTGATTTTTAGACAAACATTCTGAAAAGAATACAATACCGAGTACTGGTTTCCCTTATTTTGTTAATTACGGATATAATTTTTTTTCGAAATAAAACAAAATTTTCCGGGAAGAACTGGGCAGATTTTCCTGGCTAACGAACTTATTCAAGCCATTTGCAAAAGAAATTTATTCGCTCAATCTAATCAAAATCGGCTGATTAATTTTTGAGTTATCGGTGTGATACACACACACACACACACACACACACACACACACACACACACACACACACACACACACACACACACACACACACACACACACACACACACACACACACACACACACACACACACACACACACACACACACACACACACACACACACACACACACACACACACACACACACACACACACACACACACACACACACACACACACACACACACACACACACACACACACACACACACACACACACACACACACACACACACACACACACACACACACACACACACACACACACACACACACACACACACACACACACACACACACACACACACACACACACACACACACACACACACACACACACACACACACACACACACACACACACACACACACACACACACACACACACACACACACACACACACACACACACACACACACACACACACACACACACACACACACACACACACACACACACACACACACACACACACACACACACACACACACACACACACACACACACACACACACACACACACACACACACACACACACACACACACACACACACACACACACACACACACACACACACACACACACACACACACACACACACACACACACACACACACACACACACACACACACACACACACACACACACACACACACACACACACACACACACACACACACACACACACACACACACACACACACACACACACACACACACACACACACACACACACACACACACACACACACACACACACACACACACACACACACACACACACACACACACACACACACACACACACACACACACACACACACACACACACACACACACACACACACACACACACACACACACACACACACACACACACACACACACACACACACACACACACACACACACACACACACACACACACACACACACACACACACACACACACACACACACACACACACACACACACACACACACACACACACACACACACACACACACACACACACACACACACACACACACACACACACACACACACACACACACACACACACACACACACACACACACACACACACACACACACACACACACACACACACACACACACACACACACACACACACACACACACACACACACACACACACACACACACACACACACACACACACACACACACATATATATATATATATATATATATATATATATATATATATATATATATATATATATATATATATATATATAAATTGAAACTGACCCCGGGTATGTGTTATGGGGGGCCAAATTAGCGCTCATTTGAAGAAATTTTTTCAAAATTCAAAAGTCGGGATCTCCTCATTAGTTATCTTTTTTAAAGAAAATTCACTAATAATATCTTAATTTCCTATTTAAATATAAAACATATTTTTTAATAGCAATAATGTGTGTTTTTAATATCTTAATTTCCTATTTAAATATAAAACATATTTTTTAATAGCAATAATGTGTGTTTTTTTAAGAAAGCAGGCATCAAATTTGGTTACCAGTATAATCTATATAGTAAAAACAATGTGCCATGTTTCATCCAAATAACTTTATTGTTTGAAAATGTACAAAAATTTCCGAAAGTAAACTTAAAGTGTTCCCGAAAAAACTGGTTTCTTGGTCAACCTTATAGGTTAATAGCAAATTGAGCTATTCAAATATTAAGCATTTGATCAAAATTCTCCACCATAATGCACTTACTGCGTCCAGAATTTTTTTTCTTACAAATATGCCTTATATTTCGATGGAAAATGCAAAAATGCAATAACATAAGGCGTGTTTGATAAAAAAAAAAAGAAAATTTGTATCACCAACGACTTATGGGCCACCCTGTGATTGTAGAAATAATTTTTTAAGATGTAGCTCAAGACACCATATAATTAATATATACATTTTTTTTCATATCTTGTATAATAACAGATATATTGAGCTTTATTGATTTTTTTTACGAAAATTCTACAAAAATTGTATACCATTAAACGATAAATCCTATAATAGCTAAGACTACTGCCAAGCATCAGAGAAAGGCTGTATTTGAAATGAATTTTCTGGAAACATTTTATTAAAATGAATGACAATGACGGTTGAAACTAATACTTAAGGGTTTGTAAAACATTCTTCTTGAGACATTTTATTTCCATAACCCGTATAAGATTAAAGTTCTTTTCCTAAATGTTGCCAATTTTGACGTTTAAATCGCAACTTTGACGTTTTGTGAAAAACCCAATTTATTTTTCTTTAAATGCCTATAACTTTTTTGTATTTTGACCTACAGAACTAAATTTTGGTACGTAGCTTACCTATAAGGATGTAAACCCGCGTACCAAATTTGGTTTCCCTTACTTTGTTAATTCCGGAGATATAATTTTTTTCGAAAGAAAACATAAAATTTTCCGAGAAAACCAGGACCGATTTTCCTGGCTAACGAACTTATCCAAGCCATTTGCAAGAGGAAGGTATTCGCCAAATTTTATCAAAATTGGCCTATTATTTTTTGAGTTATCGGTGTGATACACACATATATATATATATATATATATATATATATATATATATATATATATATATATATATATATATATATATATATATATATATATATATATATATATATATATAAACATATAAAAATTTTAACTGACCCCGAATATGTGTTCTGGGGGGCCTAATTAGCGCTCATTTGAAGAAATTTTTTCAAAATTCAAAAGTCGGGATCTCCTCATTGATGAATTTTTTTAAGAAAATTCACTAAAAGGCATAATAGCAAAAACAATCAATATATCTCGTGGAGAATATGAAACGGAAACTTCTAATCCTCATTGTTCGGATCATCTTGCTCAGTTGTGCCATTTCCATTCAAATACCATGATAAAAAATATATACAATGTTGATCAAGTGCTGTATAACTGGTTTTGCAAAGCTCGAAATAAAAAATAGCCTGTATCAGGACCTTTAATTTAACAAAGAGCATAAGAAGCGCCGCAGAATTTAAATCTGACCAATTTCAAAGCATCAAACGGCTGGTTAGAAAAATTTTGCCAAAGACATAGTATTTGCTTCAAAGCAATTTGTGGTGAGTCAGCTAACGTTAACATCACGGATGTAGAAAATTGGAAATTAACATTGCGATCAATCTTAAAAGCTTATTGCCCGAGATACATTTTTAACGCAGATGAAACAGGTCTTTATTATCATGCGACACCATCAAAAACCTTTGCTTTAAAGAACGACAAGTGTGCTGGAAGCAAAATGGCTAAACAACGACTGACAATTCTATTTTGTGCTAATATGCTGGGTGAAAAAGAAGAACCTCTAATTATTGGCAAAAGCAAGAATCCACGTCGTTCTAAGGGTAAACATATTAGCGCATTGCCACTGGAGTCGGTATCAAACAAAAAGGCTTGGATGACAACAGATATAATGACAGCATGGCTTTATAAATTTAACAATAAAATGAAAAGACAAAACAGAAAAGTAGTGCTATTTTTAGACAATGCAACTTTGCACACCAAGATCCCACTGGAAAGCGTAAAGATATTTTTTCTTCCGCCGAATACAACATACCACTGTCAACCTTTAGATCAAGGTATAATTCAAAATTTCAAAATGATTTATAGAGGTTTACTGGTTAAAAGACTGTTAACGTTAATTGACAGTGATTTAGTTCAGAATTCGGTAAACACATTACTATTACCAATGCTTTGATATGGATAGCTGTTGCCTGGAAAAAGGTATGTGTGATAATGTGATGACACTGTGTTATAATATAACCACAGCATAATCAACATGAAAAAAATGGAACTTTTATTAAAGTGCGGAAGATAAATGAGTTTAATACTTGCCTCTTTCGACATTAAGAAGGTTGACTGGTCATTGGTTGAACGATTGGAGGATCCTCACGAAGCATTCGGGCTCTTTCATAACGAGCTTTTGTCCATATGTGAGGAGTGTTTCCCTAAAAAAAAAACGGTATGTGTTAAAAATTCAAAAAAGTTAGTTAGTTGTGGAACAGAAGCCCCGAGAGAGATGAAAAAAAATTAGATGCACTCCACACAATAATGATAGTTAGAAAAGAGGAGCAAACAAAGCAAGTTTATTATAACCTAAAAAAAGAATACACTAGCAAAATATATGAAGTTAGGAGACAGCAAGTTACGGATTATATTTTGAACTCAGGAAATCCACAAGAAGCAGTGTGGGAGGTGATAAGGCATGACACAAATCTTGGAAAACAAAAAAGTTTGGCGAGGAGTTCCAGCTTAAATGCTGACGATTTTAATAAATTTTATACTAAAGCTGCTGGTACTGACCTGACATTGGACAGAATATGGAAAAACTTGAATACATTAATAAGCCGACATTTTCCTTTTATTTAAACCCAACAACCGAAGATAAAGTCTTGGAAATTGTAAACAAGTTAAAAAATAAAACAACGTTGGACATATATGGCTTTTCAGTACATATGATAAAGCAAATTATAGATATAATAATTAAACCTTTGACAACATTGATTAAGAAGTGTTTTCTTAGTGAAATATTTCCAGATATTTTCAAACTGGCAAAGGTAATTCCACTCTATAAGAAAGGAGACATGGAAAATAGTGCAAATTATAGACTCATCTCGTTGCTACCTGTATTTTCCAAAATCTTGGAGGCTCTTATCAAATGTAGGCTAATCTTATACTTTGAGAGGAACAGTTTGTTGACCAAAGAACAGCACGGTTATAGACAAAACAGGTCAACTATTACGGCACTGGTGGATGTGACAAGAGAAATTATAGACAGCTTAGAGTGTAAGGACGAAGTAGAAATAACTTTCTGTGACTTAAGCAAAGCTTTTGATTCCGTTGGTCACATATTCTTGCTGGAAAAACTTGAACATTATGGTGTTTGAGGAATTACGTTACAGCTATTTAAATCCTACCTTAGCAACAGAAGCCAAAAGGTTTTTGTCAAGGGTGCCTACTCTTCCGAACGAGTAGTAAGAGAAGGAATCCCATAAGGCTCTTTATTGGGTCCAATATTATTTGTGATCTATATAAACGACCTAATGCTTAATACTAATTCAACAAAAGGGTGTCTGTTTGCAGATGATACCACTTTTATAAATAGAGCCCATTCAGAAGTCGAAGCAAAAATCAGGTCCGCTAAAGTTCTAGATGAGGCAGAAGATTGGTTTCAAAGTAATAACCTAAAACTAAATAAAGAGGAGACCAATGTCTTAAATTTTTCATTAAAAAGACATGCATCTGAAAACGTAGTCAAGATTCTGGGACTCTTCGTGGACAGTGGCCTGAAATGAACAACCCAGATTGAAAAACTTTGCACAAAATTGTCTAGTGTAGTATACAGTGTTCTTTATTTGAGAAAGCACGGTACTTACCTTGCAGCTCGAACTGCTTATTTTGCGAACTTTCATTCGTTGATGTGCTATGGACTTTTGGTGTGGGGAGGTTCCGCCAGTATTGAGTTGGTTCTAAAGCAACAGAAGGCAGCAATTAGAGCTCTGTGCAGTGTATCCCCAGGCGAGAGCTGTAGAAGACTTTTTTTACAAGAAGGAATACTTACCGTTGTCAGTGATTACATTCTTCACTGTGTGGTTTATGTCCATGACAACAAAGATCAGTTTGTGAGGAACATAGATTTTCACACTTTTAACACCCGATGTAAAGACTATTTAAGCTTGCAACATTTTCGGCTTACTTCCTCACAGAGAATAAAGATATACATTGGTGTGAAGTTATATAACAAGTTTCCAAACTATTTCAAAGACATAGATAGCACCAAGGGTTTTAAGATGCAGGTCAAGAAATTACTCCTTTCAAGATCCTGTTATACCGTTAAGGAATTTTTAAGTGGTGAAAGTATGACCGGTTAGCCTTTTGATGTTCAAATTTTAGAGTAATGGTGTATCTTGGTTTTTTGTTTGTTGTTTCATTGGTTCTTTGACCTTATGTATCAGTGCGTTTTTCAATTTTCTCTCTTGTTTACTTAAGGGATTAATTTGTATAGTTGTTTAAGATTTTTTGTGTCTTTTAAATTTTAAATCTTAAGTATGAGACAGATTTACATATCTAGATAGTTGTAGGTAGTGGAATTCTCTGTGTGTGTGTTTATCTGATGTATATGATGGAATAATATGTAGCTGATATATTGCTTTTGATATGCCATGTATGGTTGATGGTAATAAAGATATTATTATTATTATGATTCGAATAAGTACTGAGTATATATTTATCTATTATATTGATTGCATTAATAGCATAAGAAACAATAGAAATTGGTTACCTTTGCCATAGATTTCCTGATGGTAAAAAATAGTTTTGCAGATGAGTTCTCAACACAGTCGCTGTAGTTTAGCAAATATGGGTGTTTTTGCTTGATTATCATTTATGAGGTCTATTGCAGGTTTTCCATTCAAAGGCCTGATTATCTACCTACAGGTCGACGTAAAAAACTATGCAGAGCACTTGCTGCTTAAGTAACGATATCACGTTATCTAAAAAAGTCTGAACGCAGCAAGTGCGTTATGGGAGTGAATTTTCATTAAAATGTTTTCAATAGAAAATATGTCTTTTCTTTTAAAGATAGCAGGCATGAAATTTTGTTACCAGTATAACCTATAGAGTAGAAACAATGTACCATATTTCATCAAAATAACTTTATTATTTGAAAATGTAAAAACTTTTCGAAAATAAACTCAAAATGTTTCCCAAAAACTAGTCCCTAGCCAAGGAACGTTAAATTGAGCTATTGAAATTTTAAACATAATGAAAATTCGCTACCATACCGCGCTTGCTGCATCCTGAGTTTCTTTTCTTACACACATGCGATATATTTCGATGGAAAATCCAAAAATGTAATAATATAAGGTATGATCGATTAAAAAAAAAGAAAATTTGTAACACCAACAACTTATGGGCCACCTGTGATTGTAAAACTAATTTTATAGGACGTAGCTCAAGACAGCCTATAATAAACGTATACAATTTTTTCTCATATCTTGTGTAAGTAATGTATTTTCTAGCCCTGTTCACGTCATTTTAATATGAAAGCACTCTGTATGTATTTAACAGACACGTTATTATGTTAATAATTTTCACTTGTATGAGTTTTCGCATTAAGGTTAAAGTGTTAGTTGAGCGCTACGCGTTTAAAATTGTTTACTTAATATCATCTGTGAGTTACAATATATCACTCTTAGATTCAAGGGCCTCACACTATTCATACTGTAGTTATCTAAAAACTTGAGAACTGGTTCGTAGAAACGTTCTCGGGAACCCACTTAATCATCTAGCTTGCCAGAAATAACTCATAGCATTGTATCGTTAACCGTGCTTAATGCAGTAAGTTTAGTGTTGTGTTCATTGTTTGCTGAAATAAAGGGTGAGTTTTCACAGAACGCATGTTGTTTATTTATCGTACATCCCATTGTTTTTTCACCCAGTGGGGCGTCATGCTGGTGATCGTGGGCTTAGTCCCGGGTTACGTAACCGCAACATGGCTGTTTTAGTGGCATCGGCATATTTCGGTAAGGGTACAGCTGAGCTCGCTCTAGGTATCCATTGCACCTACTCTTGTCGATGCGTGGATATTGGAGAGGACACAACTCAGTGAGTTTGAGTTCACCGTGGCGTCCATTGCACTTCTTAGTATTCACAGTGAGAATCGTTGTTGCATTTTAGAGTCGATCTGATAGCTTATCTGAGACATCGTGGTTGAGTTGACCCTTTGGTCTTATTGCACGTGTCAGTCCCAGTGTAGGAGTTGGGGTACTTGGAAAATGGCACACCCTGGCGAGTACACCTTTGTGTCCATTACACTTCTAGATTTTCAACTCTGGCTGTAGCGAGCACTCTAGGTGAGGCATTGAACTCTGCCTCATTGCACATCTGAAAGCCGGCGCGGACCTAATGTCAGGAAGAGCACCCAATTAAACAAACAAGTTAAACTATCGTTTGAGTAACTAAACGCACAGGTTAAACTATAGTTTCAATAACTATTGTTTCAGTAACTATTGTTTCAGTAACTATTGTTTCAGTTACTATTGTTTCAGTTACTATTGTTTGAGCAACTAGCGTTTGAGTAACTATCTTTTGAGTAACTATTGTTTGAGTAACTAATGTCTGCGTAACTATTGTTGAGTATTTAGAGACATTCTTTAGAAGCAGTTTTGAGGCACTGATGTGCGTTGTTTAGGGTTTATAATGTGGCTCAGTGGAGCATTGAGTAGTAACTGCTGTTAATGTTGAAATGGCTCAGTGGAGCATTAGATAGAAACAGCTCTTAATGTTAGCTTGCTTAATGTAGCTTTGAGTGTGAGTAGTTACTGATGTTGAGTCACTCAGTGGAGCGTGTAATTGGCAAATGTTTGATAAGCTAATAATTGAGTGCCCCTCGTATATATTATTTTGTGCTTTAGATGAACGATGGTGTGCTCAGGTATATTTTCAATCAGAGGTTATTGATGTTGTTACTGGGAACATTTGGCATCCACTCGCTCGACTCATTACGCCCGTGCCTTAAGGCTGCGATATTCTAGACGAAGAAGTACCTCCGACAGAGATAGAAAATATTATCATGACAAGTGCTGCCAAAGATCTTGAACTTCGGATTTCCTTAAAAACTGTATGGTTCAACCTAAAGTCTTACTAAGTTGAACTACTTCTCAGCAGGTGGCGTCTCATTCGGCCTCTCATTCGGCCTGTTTTCTAAAAGGCTCGCAATAATTGTACCTACCCAGCAAAGCGATGTTGTCATTTATCTACTCTTTTGTTTACATACCAAGCTTATGAAGCGGGACGGTGAAGAGCGGAGGACGGAGAAGGTACGGATTCTATTGTACTTATGCCTTTAGATGAGCTTGGGAGAGACTATATTTGTAACCTTTCTAAGCGGTCCCAGCCGTCTATTCGGCGTTTATTACGCCGGAAAATAAAGTAACGTTATGAATTTTGAAGTCATCTAATGTTTTACAGAATAACTGTATTCCAGCAAATTTTCATAAAAAAAATTATTACATTGATAGCCTTTTAAACTCACAAAACATTTCTTCAAATGAACGTAAATTAATCATGATTAATCTTCGACACATTAGGCTGCTGAATTGGACCAATTAAAAAAAATATATTGCTGAAAAATGTAAATGTATTTTTTCTAGGTTAATGGAAAATTGAGTTATAAAAATGTACATTAATGAAAATTGACTACCATAAGGCACTGGCTGTGTCCGAACATTAATATTTTTCTGTCACTTTCTTAAAAAACGGGTACTGCTTTGGAGATGTGTTTTTCAAAATAATCCTAAAATTTATCCTAAAAAAGTATTATTGTATTTGGTTTCTTTACCGTCTGCCTATTTCAGCGACTATGTCCAGTCACCGACCCCAGACATATGTTTCGCCTTACTCTATATTAAACCTAACTCCCGAGGTTTGTACGCAGGGTAGGGAGGTTTAACATGCCTAACATCGCGTCGTACACGAGACATACATCTTAGCGGCCTTTCTGAAGAGCGGGTGCAGGCATTCAACTTTCTCAACCACAATGCCATTGTCACGGCAGTTGTTATGTTTTAATAAATACCAAATTAATAATTATTTATAATTTATGGAAAGCTGTCGTAGGATGCGAATCCAGAACATCTGACACGAAAGCCAATGGTCTACCTGCTAAGCTACTGCACTAAGACCGCTAATTGTGATATAGATACCAAAAATATAAGCAATATTCAATTGGTAAATGTCAAATGGTAGGTGGAGAACAATTTGAACACTTTTGCTAAATTTTGTTTGTTTTCCTTGGTTCAATAATTTTTTCGATTAAATTTACGTTTCCATTAAAGTAAATAATGCTATTTTTTCAAAAAAAATGTTATGTGAGGTACCAATTTTTTTCATCATCATTTAAGTAGTAAACGGCAAAAAACATGGTTGTCATTTAAAAAAAGTTATGATAACGTCACCATTCAGAAATAGGTGACGTCCTACATGGAATTTTTACGCCATAAGTTGACTATTGATAGGCTAGTATTGACCTGTCCGACCATTTTTCTTGAAAAATTAAATAACGCATTTATGAATTAGGTTCCCCACTTTATCATGACACTGTATGTATATATATATATATATATATATATATATATATATATATATATATATATATATATATATATATATATGTGTGTGTGTGTGTGTGTGTGTGTGTGTCCATCCACCCATGTATGTATGTAGGTGTTTGTGTATGGTTAGTTATTTGGGTTCATTGTTATGTGCTTGGCCAGACCTCCCATTTTGGTTGAAATTGCTGGGTATCTCGGTTATTAGTGAAAATAGAACCTTGCGTTTTTCGCGAACTTTAGCTACTTTTTTGTGAAATGAAATTTACCGCAAGCAAAATTGTCTTAGCCCTCTTAGTTTCCGAGCTACAGGGCGATATTGAAAATATTGCATTTTCAGGTACCTCTTGTATTTTCAGTTGCCTGACGACTTGTCAAAAAGGTAAAAATTACTCCTTTTAGTACTTTTTAACTAGAATTTAGGTCGCTTTTTCTAAATATTACTGTTTTTGAAATCTTGACCAATGTTTTTTTTTAAATGGGGTACCTGTATACAATTTGCATTTTTACAAGCTCCTTAAAATATATAGCATTAGAGTCAATTTCAATAAACAACGAAAAAAATCCTAATTTTCATAATTTGAAAACAAAACTTTTGCAGTATGCTATGCAAAAAATGCTGTTTATCGTTCACTTGGAAGCAAGTGACAGTTTCCAAATTTTGTTCTATGCCCTGTCACTGTTATATATATATATATATATATATATATATATATATATATATATATATATATATATATATATATATATATATGTATATATATATATATATATATATATATATATATATATATATATATATATATATATATATATATATATATATATATATATGTATATGTATGTATATATATATATATATATATATATATATATATATATATATATATATATATTGTGCATTTTTATTTCCTGAACCTCGGTCTATTTCCGCGACTATGCCCAATCACCGTCGCCAGGGAGCAGTTTCACCCCACTATCCTGAAAATTTTGCCGAACTCCTGCCTTTTTGTAAGGAGGGTAGGGATATTTCATGTGCCTGACATTGCATGGACACGGGACCGAGGGCTTTACGCCCCCTCCGAAGGGTGGAACGTACAGACATTTAACTTACTCAAATACAATGCCACAACCACCGTTGATGTTAAGTATGTACTGGAAAAACGAAATACCCTCCGCTTCAGACGCACACGTTCTCACCACTGAACCACCGAGGCGCTATATATATATATATATATATATATATATATATATATATATATATATATATATATATATATATATATATATATATATATATATATTACTTACTACTATTATTTGTCAATCCAAATCGGTTACTGAAATTTCCTGAATTTTAATGAGCAGCCTTTGTATTTAGTGTTGTAATATCTGTTTGTTTTCTTTGGCTTATCTTTTTAAATTTTTAATACAATTTTTTGTAGAATTCGAGTGACTTGCATTTTTTATATAAATCATCATAGCCCAAAGGTAATATTGTCTCGTCGTCACAACCACTTTTCAACTTCCTGTTCTGCTATCAAAAGGCCAGCTTTCAGCCCCATATATTTATACATATCTATGTATTTTCTTTATTGAATGCTTTTTGGTTCATTGTAATCCTGCCTGTTAGTTTTAGCCATATTTACCATCATGCGTAAATTAATTTTTTAGGGGATGTGACTCTAAATGAATACATTATGTAATTTGGCTAAATGTCATATTTTTGCATTGGGATTATATGGATAAACCTTTACACATGTGTGTACCGGTTGCAAATGAAATTGATTTAAAAACATATTATGCGTCTTTTCATAAAATTTCACCAAGTTTGTAGAATAATACTTGAGTGTGTTATTTAAAAATAAATAACTTAATTTAAAAACTAATTGTAATTGCAAAATTACATCTATGCAGAGAAAAATTATTATTGTTTCGTGGAAAGTTCCGTTTTCTAATTAATAAAGTACACTAGCACATATGCATAGTTCTTTCCTTTTCTTCTTAGTTATTCAGTGTTAGAAATTACGTTATATATTAATTAGAACATTTATTATAATTAGGAGGAAACCAACAAGGCTTGATGGCAGCAAGTGCGTTTTGGTAGCGAATCCACCCCCCCCCCCAGAAACGTCACTTGAACATATAAAAATAGTTAAGAAAAATAACAGATAAGTAGGTATATGAAATTGTGGGCAACAAAATTAATAGGTGTACGAGAAAACAGTTCTGTTTTGTTTTTCTCGTATGAAATGTATGTCTGGTGTATTGCTACTTTTCGGCCTCTTAGCCCCGAATAACTCTTTTTGGGTGTGAAAAGAAAAACTTCATTTATCATACACAAAGTTTGAGTCCTTGTATCCTTCTTTGGTCTCCTGGGGAAAAATAGTTATGTCCATGACTCAAATTTTCGCTTAGCTAAAAACTTAGAGTTTGGTTAATATTATTATCATTTTTTTTATTTTCAACAACACACCACGAGGGCTTACAGCCTAAATACTATCGTACCGTGGGTGTTGACAAGGAGGAAATAGGCAACTTGTTAATTCTGGACTTGAAGGTTTGGAGGTTCGGAGGAGAAGGAAAAACATGTGCTGGCAAGGAATTCCACAACTTGGAAGTCCTCGGGATAAAGGAGCGGGCATAACAAGATGTTCTATGTCTGGTGACCTGGACAGTAAAAGGGTGCGTTCGCTCTGTGGGCAAGAGATGGCAGCCTTTGGGTGAAGGTATGGTCACCGATGAGACGTATAGCTCTCTTTTGAATGGAGTCCAGGATAGCAAGTGTAGAAGCGGCAGCTGCACCCCAGATGTGGGAGCAGTATTCGAGGTTTGGCCTTATTTGTGAAGTATATAAGGTATAGAGATTAGCTGGTGAAAAGTATTTGCGAGCCCGGAAGAGGAAACCTAATTGCTTAGCAGCCGCTTCTGGAATTGATGTGACATGTTGGTGCCAATTGAGATTTCGATCCACAGAAATGCCAATAAGAGAAAAGGACTAATTACTTTGAATAACTTGGTTGTTCATTGTGATGGGTCTAGGGCTTGTGTATCTCTTATGAGAAAGAAAGCAAGACTGAGATTTGGTAGGGTTGAATTGTACCAGATTTCTACTTCCCCAGTCTAATATTTGTTGGAGATCCACGGAGACAGAACCCTCCATGAGTCTGCGATCATCATCTAATTGGGCTGAAGAGACAGGCTTAGAATATTGTATATTTGAGTGGAGGGTGCTGTCGTCCGCGTAACTGTGAACTGGGTTGGATGTGCTAGAGGGGAGGTCATTGATATGGAGAAGAAACAAAGTAGGGGCTAAAGCTGAACCTTGAGGAACTCCTGCATTAATTGGATACAGTTTAGAGGAATGGCCATCCACAACAACAGAAATGCTCCCGTTGGAGAGGAAATTTGCTGTCTAGGTACAAAGTTTTGGTAGTAGGCCATAGGCCGGAAGTTTATTAAGCAGCGCTGCGTGCCAGACCTGGTCGAATGCTTTGAATATGTCTAGAGCGACAATATGGGATTCACCGTGTAGTTTCATAGACTTGTTCCAAGAATGGGTGACAAAGGAAAGGAGGTCGGCAGTTGATCTGCGCCGACGAAATCCATACTGTCTGTCATGAATTAGACTGTGTTTTTAGTATTTCGGTGTTTATATACTTTTCCATCACTTTAGAGACGACTGAAATGAGAGAAATAGGCCTGTAGTTGCTAGAAAGCGCCTTGGATCCTTTCTTGGGGATGGGTTGTACTCGAGCAGTTTCCCAGTTACTAGGGAATATGCGTTTATTGTAAGATATCTGAAACAGACGAGTCAGGACAGGAGCAAGTTCTGGTGCGCATTTTTTGAGAACAATTGCTGGGATCTCGTCAAGGCCAGAGGCTAGAGGCTATTGTAGTCTATGCCAATGCAATTTGCTTACAAAGTTTTATTTCAATAACTTTATTATTTTCAGAGATACATTTTCCGAAAAGAGACTTGTTTCACAGAAATACTGGTGCGCTTGTGCTGGCTAACGAACTCGTGGAAAACATAATATTATATGACACGTGCCAAATCAAAAAAAAAAACTAATTGTTTTGTAATAGAGTTGTAGTTATATATATATATATATATATATATATATATATATATATATATATATATATATATATATATATAATTATTTTTATAAACATTAAAATGCGAAACATATAACCCATACATTTGCAGTCATATCCAATCTCTTTACTGTAGTGCGACATTAGTACATATATTGTACTTACTTATTTACGCCTACCATAATATTTGTAACATTATATAGACACTAGCAACTAAAAATTAGTGGATGAACCATTAAAACAATTTAATCCAATTATGTTAGTTTTTACTTCAATATAAGTAATAAGAGTTTTAATGTGATTAGATCCTAATAAAAGTGTGAGGATATCCTTATATCCTTTTTTTCTATAAGTATAATTTTCTCTGTAGAAAATTTGTAAGCTTATTGCACGGGATTCATAAAATGCTTTATTTGAGAAACGAAAAGTTAATGTTTAAGCAGCCGATTAAATTTTGTCCCTCAAATAATGCATTGTAGAATTAATGTCAATGGCAAATTTTACCGTTATTTTAATCATTGTTAAGTACCTCATTTATTTTACGTCGCCAAAAGCTTATGGTTATCGAAGTATTCAATTTCAGTGAGTTTTTATAACACTGACAACACTGCTTATGCGGGAGGTAGCGACTTATTGGATCCGATGCAAACGCCCCCTGTTACACAATTGCTCCACTTTTTATTTCACAGCTCAGTGACAATACAGTTGCACTTGTACAGAATTTGCCTCGGGCAGCCGGACAAATCGTTTTGTGTGGACATTTAATAAAAACATAATTTTAAAAAAAACTATAAGGGCTACATACTTATATTTTATTGCAATCGAAGCTTTACATGTTCCTGCAGGTAATGAATAGTCAAAGTCATCTCTTTTGGAACATCTTCGTATATATAATCTTATCTAAATCATTGGAATATTTAGGTGAATTTCAATTAATTATAACTAATAACACAAAACAGTTTTTGAAATTTGCAAATATTCATCACCACTTGTGGTTTGTCTAGATTATAAAGCTTTTTAAATTGTTCCCGTACACCTATTATTTCTTGAGATAATTACAATATAAGGAGGCCTTGTTTTCCTATACTAAAGTGATAGCTAAATGCCACCCTTAAGGCTTCGCCATCATTCTGATAAGTAATAAACCTTTAGCATTATTACTCTTAAGTAAATAACACAACTGCTAAGTAATATATCGACTGGTGATTGACTGTTGAGTTACTTAATTATACCATGTGACCGTTAGTCGATTGTCGTCATTATAATAGGTTGCTTCTATTGTTTCTTAAGAGGGTTGTAACATTATGTCATCGAAGGGTTAGGTTCGATATATTTGGAAACAAAACGTCCTCCTTACACTTATATAATAACGGTTATATTGAGCTCTACCGTATAATTGCGTCACCCTGTATATATCAAAACAGATAAAAACTGAAACTAACCCCGGTTCTAGGAAGCCTAGTTCGCGCTCATTTCAAGATATCTTTTCAAAATTCAAAAGTGTCGGTCGCCTCATTAACCAATTTCTTCTAAAAACATTCGCTAAAAATTGTAGACTATTAAACGATAAACTCTATAATTGAAACTACTGCCAAAGCATGAGAGTGATTTTTTAAAGAAAATTCACCAAAAATTTAAATCGGTTGCAGAAAAAACAAGGACTTGTGAAGCCACGGGAAAAGTCTTGGACTGTATTAAATATGGAACGGTTTCACTAAGCTAGGGCAAGAACAAACGACCAGGTATGCTAATCAAATTGAATTAAGACTTAAAAGTTTTCATCTCCTCTAAAATAAATTATTATTTATACAAAAACTCGCTAAAAATCTCATCGGAATAACAATAATCTCAAACATACGATACGGTAACATGAAATGAAAGACTAAAAAAAATTAATAAAAAGTGAAGTCACTAATTAGGATTAAAAGTCGTCTTATTATAGGGCTAGGTCATTTAATGCACACGACTTATCCCACTGGATCACCGTCAACATGACAGATATATGTACTCGCAGGCATATACCCTAGTATGTCAATTTTCTAACGTCTTTATTATTTATACCAAACAATTTTTATTTACAATGGATTTTCTGCTCATATTTTAACCAAATGATGGAAAATAACGACTCAGATACAGATCTAGGAGCTTGGTAGTCATTTCGTGTCGTATTTTTCACTCACATTAGTACAACTACCATAATTATCAATTTTGACGTTTTACCTTTTTTAATCATAGGTTTACCTATAACTTTTCTTCTTTCAACTTAGAGACCTGAATTTTGGTACATAGGATACTTTTTACGGAGGAAACCAGCGTACCAAATTTTGTTGCTACAGTTTTAGTGAATTTTCGTAGAAAAAATTCACTAATGGAGAGATCCCGACTTTTGAATTTTGAAAAAATTTTTGCAAATGAGCGCGATATAGGACCCCTAGAACCCATATCCGGGGTCAGTTTCAAATTTTATATGTTTATATATATATATATATATATATATATATATATATATATATATATATATATATATATATATATATATATATGTATCACACCGATAACTCAAAAAATAATAGGCCGATTTTGATAAAATTTGGCATGTACCTTTCTTTTGTAAATGGCTTGGATAAGTTCGTTAGTCAGGAAAATCGGATGAGGTTTTCCGGGAAAATTTTGAGTTTTCATTCGAAAAAAATTCTTATCTCAAAAAGTAATAAGCCAATTTTAATAAAATTTGTCATGTACCTTCCTCTTGTAAATAGCTTTGACAAGTTCGTTAGCCAGGAAAATCGGATGAGGTTTTCCGGGAAAATTTTGAGTTTTCATTCGAAAAAAATTCTTATCTCAAAAAGTAATAAGCCGATTTTAATAAAATTTGGCATGTACCTTCCTTTTGTAAATGGCTTTGACAAGTGTGTTAGTCAGGAAAATCGGACGAGGTTTTTCTGGAAAATTTTGAGTTTTCATTCGAAAAAAATGTTTATCTCAAAGAATAATGGGCAGATTTTGATATAATTTGGCGTATACCTTCCTTTTGTAAATGGCTTTGATAAGTTCGTTAATCAGAAAAATCGGAGGAGGTTTTCCGGAAAAATTTTGAGTTTTCATTTGAAAAAAATTTTTATCTTAAAAAATAAAAAATCTATGATAACCAAATTTGGTAGGTAGGTTTACGATATAAAAAGTAAACTATACACCAAAATTTAGATTTATATGTTACAAGAAAAAAAAGTTATAATAATATTTTGTGCCAAATCATTTCTATGAAAATTCACTACCATAACGCACTTGCGGCGTCCAGAGTTTTATTATTTCCAGAGATACTTTTTTTATTTCAACAACACACCACGAGGGCTAACAGCCTAAATACTATCGGTCCGTGAGTGTTGATAAGGAGGAAAGAGGCAACTTGTTAATTCTGGACTTGAAGGTTTGGAGGTTCGGACGAGAAGGAAAAACATGTGCCGGCAAGAATTTCCACAACTTGGAGGTCCTCGGGGCAAAGGAGCGGGCAAAAAAAGATGTTCTATGTCTGGTGACCTGGACAGTAAAAGGGTGCATTCGCTCTGTTCCCCTGGTAGATCTGTTGTGGGCAGCAGGTGGAGGAACTATGGAGGAAAGCTCCTCTGAGCAGTGGCCGTGCAGATATCTATAAAAGAGAGAAAGGTCACCAACGGCACGTCGGTGGGCAAGGGATGGCAGCCTTTGGGTGAGGGTAGGATCACCGATGAGACGTATAGCTCTCTTCTGAATGGAGTCTAGGATAGCGAGTGTAGAAGAGGCAGCGGCACCCCCGATGTGGGAGCTGTATTCGTGGTTTGTCCTTATTTGTGAAGTATATAAGGTATAGAGATTAGCTGGTGAAAAGTATTTGCGAGCCCGGAAGAGGAAACCTAATTTCTTAGCAGCCGCTTCTGCAATAATTGATGTGACATGTTGGTGCCAATTGAGATTTCGATCCACAAAAAGTGAAAAGGACTCATTACTTTGAATAACTTGGTTGTTCATTGTGATGGGTCTAGGGCTTGTGTATCTCTTATGAAAAAAAAAGCAAGACTAAGATTTGGTGGGGTTGAATTGTACCATATTTCTACTTCCCCAGTCTAATATTATTTGGAGATCCACGGAGACAGAACACCCCATGAGTCTGCGATCCTCATCTAATTGGGCTGAAGAGAAAGGCTTAGAATATTGTATATTTGCGTGGCGGGTGCTGTCGTCCGCGTAACTGTGAACTGGGTTAGATGTGCTAGAGAGGAGGTCATTGATGTGGAGAAGAAACAAAGTAGGGGCTAAAGCTGAACCTTGAGGAACTCCTGCATTAATTGGATACAGTTTAGAGGAAGGGCCAACCACAACAACAGAAATACTCCTGTTGGAGAGGAAATCTGCTCTCCAGGTACAATGTTTTGGTGGTAGACCATAGGCTGGAAGTTTATTAAGCAGAGCTGCGTGCCAGACCTTGTCGAATACTTTGGATGTGTCTAGAGCGACAATTTGGGATTCACCGTGTAGTTCCATAGACTTGTTCCAAGAATGGGTGACAAAGGAAAGGTGGTCGGCAGTCGATCTGCGCTGATGGAATACATACTGCCTGTCGTGAATTAGACTGTGTTTTTTAAGAAATTTTAGTAGTTCGGTGTTTATATACTTTTCCATCACTTTAGAGACGACTGAAAGGAGAGAAATAGGCGTGTAGTTGCTGGAAGCGCTTTGTATCCTTTCTTGGGGATGAGTTGTACTCGAGCAGTTTTCCAGTTACTAGGGAATATGCCTTTATTGTAAGATATCTGAAACAGACGAGTCAGGGCAGGAGCAAGTTCTGGTGCGCATTTTTTGGGAACAATTGCTGGGATCTCGTCAAGGCCAGAGGCTTTCCTGATTTTAAGAGAAGAGAGCATCTTTTGTACCTTTTTAGTTTTGAAAATGATATCAGTCATTTTATGCGCGACATTGGTGACTGTTGGTGGTTGAACATTTGGAGGTGGGTTGAGAGTAGAATTGCCGGCGAACAACGAAGCAAAAAGTTCAGCCTTGCCCAGGGCGGTAGAAACAATTTTATCCCCTGAGACAAGAGGTAGGAACGTGCTTTTGCAGAAACTATTCCAAATATATTTAGCAAGAGTCCAGAAGGGTTTGCCGCCGTTGGAGCTTAAGAGGGCTTTGTTTTTGATGTGGTTATTAAACGAGTTTTTTTCCTCAGAAAGAATGCGGACATAGCGGTTTCTTGCATCGTAAATTGCTTATCGGTTTTCTTGACTGGGATTGTGTAGAAGCGTTTTGTGAGCTTTGACCTTTTCAAGTCTGGCCTTGTCACAGGATTTAGAGAACCAGGGCTTTTGAGTGGCTGAAGAGGTTGGATAATTTCGGTGACGTTTTGTGAGATATCAGAGGGGTCAGGATGAGAGAAGCAGACAGACGCCCATGGAAATGAGGAAAAATAATCCCGCATTTCGTCCCAGTTTGCGGAGTTGTAGTGCCAAACGATACGTGGGAGTGATGACTGTGTGACCTCGGGTTGCATTGCGCAGGAAGCAGTGACCATGCCGTGGTCTGAGCGACCAAGAGGGGCGGTGACTGATATCTTATAGCATTCAGGTTTTGTAGTAAGATGGGGATCCAAGGGATTTGAGCTGTGTGTTGGGATACGAGGAAAGTAAGTAGGTTGCTGAACCATGTTGGCTAAAGAATTGCTGACTGCAAAGGCCTCCGCTGCTCTCCCTTGTGGATCGGTTTTCAAAGATCCTAGCCATTCCTTATTATGGACATTGAAGTCACCAAGAATAGTGACCTCGGAGGAAGAATATTCAGAAATAAGATAGTCGGTTTTTTCAGAAAGGTAGTCAAAGAGCTGGACAAAGTTGTTGTCAGAAGGTGACCGGTAAATGCAACAGATGAATTTAGTCGCAGCCCTGAGATAGAGTTTTATCCATAGTATGTATTTTCTTCCAGCTTCTAAATTGGGGAGTCTGGTGCAGGGTAGATTGCTACGGACGTATGCGCACACACCTCCATGCAATCTAAAGGAAGTAAGGAGCTCATACCCAGGGAAATTAAGGTGATTAGTGGCTGTTTTGGCACTGATTTGGGTTTTGGTGAGGAAGAGGAGTTGGGGCCTGTTAGCCTGGAGGAAATGGTGGACGGAGTTCAGGTTAGAATTTAGGCCACATATATTCGAAAAGGATATGTTAAACCTTGATGTTGGCGCCCCCTGTACACTCCTCTCCCAGAGATCCGAATGGAGGGGTATTTTACCTCCGGAATGTATTGCACAAGAAGGAGCCATCATCATTTTTGCTTATAAGGGAAACCGACTCATACACCAGAACCGGAAACGTCCGTTGGGACTTCACCGACCCCTTGATGTATGGGGTGGTACCTCCTCGGGCGTGAAAAAAATCCTTTACTATCACGTAAAGGCAAATTCCACTACCACCTACCATATTGCAAGTATACCACACCAGCCAACTATTAAAGAGCTGACCAGCTATACTACACATTTCCGAAAGTAAACCGAAAATTTATCTAAAAATAATCGGTAGATTCGAAAATTACAGCCTTGAATAGCGAATCAAAAATGCTTTACAAAAAGATGTCAGTTGGGGCTGAATGCTACAAATTCTGTGAGGGTTAAAAAAAGTCCTCCCCTCGCAAGCAACATCGATTTGTTCCAGGGTTTTTTTAAATTATCAGCAGTTCTCGGGGAAACCCTGGTTCGACATTTTATAATAGACAGATTATATATATATATATATATATATATATATATATATATATATATATATATATATATATATATATATATATATATGCACTTTTTTTTTGCAATGATTAAAGAGCCTCTAATTAGCTTTACTCTCCAGTACAAAATAATTAATAGGTCTTTAACAAGGTAAAAAAAACGTTTTAACCTTAATTAAGCAAAAAAATTAATACTTGTAATTGTAATTAGCTTACAAATTAGTTTAATTGCGCTCACAAGTTATGCAAATACTCTATTAAATTAACATTACCGGGAATTATAAATAAATATTAATTAGGTAAATTGTATAGCAGTATCTTGCATTATGCATTGTTTAGTGTTTTAATTCATAACGTTTTGTTGTTAATGTTTGTTTTAATTTGTTTTGTAAATGTACTTCAACTATTTATAAAACCAACAAGCATTACTGAAAACTTTACGCAGCAAGCGCGTTATGGTAGTCAACTCTTCTTAAAAGCAAAAATGACTAGACGCAGCAGGTACGTTATGGTAGTGATTTTTCATAAATATATTATGGAAAACGTAAAACAAAATAAAAAGTTTAAGAAATATAAATTAGTTTAAAGCTTAAACGAACTTTTGTCAGGGAAATTGGTTTGATTGGGTTCGCTAATAAACTTATCCAAGCGATTAACGAAGAAAAATTTATAAGGTGGGCAGGTATACTCCATGTTGTAAACAGTTTAGATAAGCTCGCTGGGCAGCCTGATCGAACTAGTCTGGTGAAATTTTACATTTATTTCGGAGAATGTTTGTATCTTCAAAAATAACAAAGTTATTTTGCATATGACATATCTACGTTAGTGTGCTAAACGTAGTGAACTATGGGAACAAGGATTACAAAGTTGAAAAATTCTTACTCGTTACCAAGATATGTGGCCTGTGAGTTTTACCTGACTCACCCTTTATATATATATATATATATATATATATATATATATATATATATATATATATATATATATATATATATATATATATATATATATGTGTGTGTGTGTGTGTGTGTGTGTGTGTGTGTGCGCGTGTGTGTGTGTGTGTGTGTGTGTGTGTGTGTGTGTGTATCCGAGCTTTAGCTCAAAAAATAAATAAACAAAACTTGGCACATATCTTCATTTCCTTAACACCGCGGACGAGTTCGTTAGCCAGCCATCTCAAGAAATAACAAAGACTTTTTGATAAAATTTGGTAGGTAAGTTGCCCCGATAAAGGACTTACGATACACTAAAATGCAACCATCTAGGTTTATAGCAATTTGAATTATTCAAACTTTAGGCATTTAATAAAAATTTGCTACCATAACGCATTTTCTGCGTCCAGAATTTTCTTCAACGTTTCTTCGTTGAGATAAATTTTAATTATTATACATCAGTGTATTTGGACTGTTAGGAGCTATTCAAACGTTAATAAGATTATGAGGGTGTCAATTGAAAACTACGAGGACTGGTTACTAAGGAATAACTTTGCATATGGGTGATCTTCGGACGTTTTAAAAAGAGCTTTTCCTCCCATAATAAATGCTTTTTGAACCATTTCACTTTCCAAAAAAACATATTAACGTAGGACCCCCGGTATATATATATATATATATATATATATATATATATATATATATATATATATATATATATATATATATATATATATACAGGCTGAATCATAAGTGGTGACCAAAAATGAAAAAAAATGAAAACCCATGTTCTTTGAACAATTTTAGAGAGGGTATGTCCTATAAAAAATTTTCCTATAATGCTTCATTAAAGAGATACAGAGTGTTCAAGTTGAATTTCAAAAAATAAAATTTCCCAATTTTTTAAAAAGTAGCACATATATTTTGCTGAAACTTCGCATGTGTAGGCTGCTATGTAAAGCGCGTATTCTAACATAACAATTGAATCGGCTAATCCAGCAGTGGCGCGCGTACCCACATGTCATTGGTTATCTCTCAAGAAAAAAACGGGTAAGCCAATGATATATATATTTTTTTGAATCTTACTTTCATTCGTGAACAAAATGACTCTCTAGATAATTTTCTGTACGACGCTTATTTTACGAGTAAGCAATGAATCAGGTAAGTGTTTTAGAGCACAGTTTATGATTTTTAACCATTCGTTGTTTGGTAGAAAATAGCAATGATACACTTTTATGCCTCCATTGGCCTGAATACACGCACGACATCTTTTTAGTATGGAAAATTTAATGTCTTGATAATTTTTTGTACGACGATTATCTTTGTTGTATTTTAGTAAGTAGTCTGGTTTTCCAAAGTTGCCATTAAGTGTCACTTGACGTTTAGGTTAACAAGTTGTGAAGTGGTAAACTTTATAAAATTGCAAAATTTTTTACTCTATTACTTCTTATAATGGAGTACACCTCAGAAGAGTACGCAGATATAATTTTTATCTGCGGATATGCTAATGGAAATGCTCTAGCTGCTTGTCGGGAATATTAACGTAGGTTTCCAACTCGCCGTCAACCTACACCAAGGGTTTTTTCTCGATCGTTTTCTAGACTTCGGCAGTACGGTATTGGACAACGTCCTGACGCTAGAGCTAATGGTAGAAGACAACATCAACTTGAAGACGAAGTACTCGGAGGATTGCCACGCAGTTACAATATTCTCAAAGCTTTGTTTGGAGAACTTTACATCGAGAAGCCTTACATCCATATCATCGACAGAATGTTCATTGCCTTCTACCTGGAGATAATGTGCATCGACGAGTCTTTTGTGAATGGATGTTGGAAATGAACAATCAAAATATCTTATTCCCTAATCTAATCTTCTGGTCTGACGAATCAACATTTACAAGAAATGGTATTTATAATTCTCATAATGAGCATGTCTGGTCATTGGAATATCCACATGCAACAAGGACTCGCACATTTCAACATAGATTTTCCATTAATTTATTTTTAACAGCTCACTGTTCATGGAAGTCATGCCACAACGTTTAAATGGATCTTCGTACTTAGCGCTCCTATAAAAACGTGTAGAAAAGATTCTAAATGACATTCCACTAGCAACAAGAGGTATAATGTGGTACCAGCATGACGGTGCACCAGCGCATCATAGTCGAAACGTTGTTACATGGCTACATGAACATTATAATGAAAGCTGGATTGGCAGAACTGGACCAATACATTGCCCTGCAAGATCACCGGACTTAAACCCACTTGACTTCTATCTTTGGGGTGATTTTAAGCGACTGGTCTACAGTTAACAAATAAATACACCAGAGCAGCTACAACAACTGATAAATAATGCTTTTCGTCATATTCAAGCAACAATGAATCCTCAAGACATTAAATTTTCCATATTAAAAAGATGTCGTGTGTGTATTCAGGCCAAAGGAGGAATTTTTGAACATTTATTGTAATAAATAAATTACTCTAAGCCTGATAAAAGTGTATCATTGCGATTTTCTACCAAACAACGACTGGTTAAAAATCATGAACTGTGCTCTAAATCACTTACCTGATTCATTACTTACTCGTAAAATAGGCGTCGTACAGGAAATTATCAAGAGAGTCATTTTGTTCACGAATGAAATTATGATTCAAAAAATGAAAAATAAAAAAAAGATCATTGGCTTACCCGTTTTTCCTTGAGGGGTAACCAACGACATGTGGGTACTCGCGCCACTGCTGGATTAGCCGATTCAATTGTTATGGTAGAATACGCGCCTTACATAGCAGCCTACACATGCGAAGTTTCAGCAAAATATATGTGTTACTTTTTAAAAAATTGGGAAATTTTATTTTTTGAAATTCAACTTCAACACCCTGTATCTTTTTAATGAAGCATTATAGGAAAAAAATTTATAGGACATACCCTCTCTAAAATTGTTTAAAGAACATGGGGTTTTATTTTTGGTCACCACTTATAAATCATCCTGTATATCTATATATATATATATATATATATATATATATATATATATATATATATATATATATATATATATATATATATATATATATATATATATATATATATATATATATATACATTGTTTTTACTTTAATTTGATATAAAGATTGTTTGCATTGAAAGATAATATATTTTTTAACTTGTTAATCCATTACCTCTAACACCACCACCTATGCAAGATTAAATGTTAAAGATATACAGCTTCAGACCATTCGGGTTGAAAGCACTTTTTATTTCTTATCTAAAACAAGTAGATTTATTTGTTGAGTAGGAAGATTAATGATTTCCTATTCCCGGTATAGGAGTAAAAAACTGTGCCAGTTTTGTCGTTAATCGGTTTAAAATATTGATTCCCTTCCTTACATGATCTACTTGGGTGGTCTACAAGATTTCAGGTCTGAATAAACTGCTCTTTGAACAGGCATCTTTTTAAAGTAAGTAACAAAGAATAAACTGGACTTCCTTAATTTGTCTTATTTTTGAAGCCAGTGAATTTAATTTTGTGATAAAATCCATATATTATGTTCGTTTATTCATTGCTTCACACTAAATCGCTAGAGAAATAATCTTATTCTTATTATATTTGTATCAAATCCAGATGTAGAGACTTTCTCTCTGGCTTTACAAATGCGTGTTTTCTTTTCTATGGATCTAGAAAAAAAATGTCTTTACATCTGTACTTAATATGGAACTAATTCACCGAGTTAGGTAATAACAATGAATACATTGGTCCATGTGATAATTGCGCCTACTTTGGGATACATTTATCTCCAAATTTTGTTTGGGCTGCTTGTATATAGCCTTAATTAGTATAACGAAGATGCCTACTGCATTTGGATTTGGATTTTTCGTAGGTACACATATAAAAATAAAAAGTACAGGCAGATCTGCTTCAAGCAACGGATATTCTAGAAACTTGTAGATAAAACCGCTGCGCTTGCAATCCGATCTCCCCATTGGTGATTTTTTTTCTACGAAAATTCACTAAAACATATCAAAATGCAGGCTTGATAAGATGATAAGCTTTGTAGATTATGCTACACTTTATTTCGTTGTTAGCAGGTGCTCTGAACTAACAGAATATCAACTTGGTAATAATAATAATATTAATAATAATAATAATAATAATAATAATGATATGCCAGATATGGTTTCAGTATAAAAAGCAATGGCAGGGAGCAAATGAGGCTAAATCATTTGCTGTATATGGATGATCTTAAGCTGATGGCTTCCACAAAAAAACACCTGGAACAACTCCTTAAAATCGTGGAAGGGTTTTCCAGAGATATTGACATGCAGTTTGGGCTTGATAAATGTCGCACCTTATGTGTAGTCAGAGGGAAAATACAACCAGGTGTTTATGAAATGCAGAACGGCCAGCACATTGCCTCGATGGATGTGGAGGAGTATTATAAATAGCTGGGAATATAGCAAGCGAGGAAAATAAGCCACTCGGCAATGAAGGACGATCTGACAAATGAGTTTACGAAACGCGTAAAGCAGGTGGTGCGATCACATCTTAACAGCAAGAACCTGACTAAAGCTCTGAATACATATGCATGTTCTGCACTTAGCTACTCATTTGGGATTGTGAACTGGAGTAAAACAGCCATCGAAAATCTACAACAGAAGGTGCGAACACTCTTAACGAAATCCAAAAAGCGTCATCCCCGTAGTGCTATCGAGCGAGTAACGATACCTAGACACCAAGGTGGAAGGGGAGTGTTGGATATTGGTAAACAGTTGGACCAGCAGATAGTGAACCTGCGTACATACTTCCATCAGCAGGCGCTTACTTCTGAACTACACCACGCCATATGCGAGGCAGATGATTCAACACTGCTACAATTAATAGAAAGTTAAATACAAAGTCACCATCGGACTGATTAGGACAAGCTGCAATCTTGGATTCAGAAGCCTCTCCATGGGCGACATCTGAATGAGACCTCCGAGGCACCTGTGGACAAACTGGCGTCGAACTACTGGTTGGTGTCCGGACAGATGTTTCCAGAGACACAGGGATTTTTGCTGGCCATACAAGATCAGGCCATCTCAACAAGGAACTACGTGAAGTATATAGTTGAAGATAATTTGGTCCAAGATGACAAATGTGGATTTGGGTGTCAGTCGTCAGAGACTATCCAGCGCGTCACCGGAGCATGTCAAGCGTTTGTTGCAACAAAGTATAAAGAGAGGCACGACGCAGTTGCTAAAATACTTCATCAAGAACTGGCTCTGAAACTGGGACGTTTAAATTTGAGTAAGGCGCCCTACTATAGATACACTACTGAGCCTGTTCTGGAAAACTCGGGATACAGGTTGTACTGGGATCGGACCGTACTCACAGACCAACGAGTTGCCTACAATAGGCCAGATATAATAATAGTGGATAAGTCCTGCAACAAGTGACGCTGATTGATGTGGCCATTCCAAACAGTAATAATCTAGAGATAAAGTATAACGAGAAGATCATTAAGTACAGAGACCTCGAGATACAAGTAAAGTGTGGAGGGCAGATAGTGTCCGAGTGATTCCTATAGTCATGTCGTCAACCAAAGGGCTCCATCTGAGCTCAGTCCCTTTGGTATCTGAGATATCTGGGATGAGTGAACGTTCCCCTTTGGGGGAGTGTGAAAGCCCTTCAGGCTATAGTCATAATAATGATAATAATAATAATAATAATAATAATAATAATAATAATAATAATAATAATAATAATAATAATAATAATAATAATATTAAGTCTTTATTTGCACTATAACCAAAAGAAAATAATACAAAATTCACAAAAAATATAAACCTTTAATGTAGTACAGGAGCGAAGTTCAGTGCAACATATAAATGTGTGCTCTGCTCTTCTACTTAACCCCAGCATACACATTTTACAATATATACTATATATACTGGCACACCTTAGTGCGATATATATATATATATATATATATATATATATATATATATATATATATATATATATATATATATATATATATATATATATATATATATATATATATACAAGGTGTAAACAAATAAGTGCAAAAAAATTCAGGGGGTGATTCCTTGCTGAAGATTAAAGGAAGTCTTTTATATAAAAAAAATTCATATATTTCTCTCCTGTAAAGATACGACCATTTAAAGAGGGTGCCAAAAAAGTTGCTTTTAAGGAGGTTTTTCAAATATGGAGAAAGTGGCAGAAATTAAATTTTGTAGATGTTGCCTACCATTGAGAAGACACTCAGTGAACAGTTTGTTAGTTTTCCCTTAAGGTTTTTTCCAACTTTTTTCATTATATTTTTTTTTTCTTTTACCTTAGGGAATTGAAACTGACACCGAATAGGGATGCTAGTTCACGCTCATTTGGAATATTTTTTGCAAAGTTCAAAAGCTGAGATATTTTCACTAGCGAATTTCTTCTCCGAAAATTCGTTAAAGAATAAACATTTACAGACGACATAAGCAACTAATTTATACTTTAAAGTATTTCTCGCTGACGTTACAGGAAATCTTTGCAGTTAGATATTGTGTTATAATATTAAACTATGTCTTATTTATAAAATGTAAAAGTAATCAAAAGGAATATATTTATTGACATGTCACAATTTGCAATTAACATTTTTGCCGCAATCCGTAGTCTTAAAAATGTTGTAGGATTGTCATTTGTCTTGTACTGCATTTCGAAGCATGTACCACAATTACTGTATATTAGTGATGGGAAAAACTGTTATATTGCTTTAACAGGTCGCACCTGTTACTGTTATTTAGAAATAACAGTTAAATATAACAGGTTGAAAATAACAGTATGAACTATGAATTATTAAGAATTCCACGTAGACGTAGTAACAGTAGCTGAACCCGTCCGGTGGTGTAGTTGGGTAATGTTTAAAATAAAAAATATTCTTGTATTATGCTTAAAACAATTAATAACTTTTTTATGAAAAAAATGATGGAGGTTTTTTTTGGGTATTCATCACTAATAATAATTTGGTAAAAAATTCAACAATGCAGAATTTCTTTCGAATTTTCTTAACTAATTAAGTATTAGTTAAGCATTGAGCTTGAAAACCTCTATAGCCATCTTTTCCTTGAAAATGAGAGCTATATGAAATAAATGAATTATTGTAAGCAAAAAATAAAATAAATAATTTAAAAAAAATTAAAACTAATTTTTTTCTCTCTACCTATAGGGCGAAGTGTGTCTGGTTTCAACTATACCGGGTACAGGGAATATTTTTATAATTTCATTAAAATTGGTACTGTTTCTGAGATTTTTTAAGTTTCAGGGATTTTTTATTTTGCAGTAGTAATAAAAAAAAGATGTTTAAAATCGGACCTATTTCTTAGATTTCCAAAGTGAAAAGTAAAAAGGAATATTGATTTATTAGTTACATAAGGCAAAGAAGAATGAGCAAAAAACTACCTAATATAATATAATACCTAAGGACTCACGTTAAAGCATAACTGTACGTTTGTATACATATCAGTTTTTTCTCAAAACAAAAATGCCATCAGCATATCGAATTATCTAATGAAGATTGAGTTTACGTCAACGACTATGTGATTATTTTTTTATATACGCGGTGACCTGATTTTATTTTTACAGTGATATAGTTCATTTTTAATAATTTTCACTTGCTACATATACAGCCCTTTTATTTACATTTTTCATATTTTGTGTTTGTTTATAAATTGTAAATATATGTGTGTGTCTTGTGTGAATCAACAACCTGTCAAAATTTAAGAGTTTCATTGTACCGACGACCCTACGTTCCCAAAGCTGTGAGCACACTAGTATAAAGTAGTATTTTATGAAGTAAAGTCCGCTCTATACTCTATACCCCATTCCCAGTCTCATGTCCATTCATCCTGTTATAACAGTTGCGGCTGAAAACAGTTTTATGTTATGAAGTAAAGTCCGCTCTATACCCCATTCCCAGTCTCATGTCCATTCATCCTGTTATAACAGCTGCGGATGAAAACAGAAGCTGCTTCATCCTAGCAGTGCAACGGAAACAGATACGACAACAGAAACAGATACGACTCACTGCGCAACAGCATCCCCTCCACTGTACCTGTTATTTGTATATATCCATAACAGGTGGTTACTGCTGCGGTTCGACAACAGTTAAAATATAACAGACTGTTAAATAACAATCCATCACTACTGTATATTCGGTTAAAAAATAGAACGGGCATAGAACGCACAATCGCAACCAGTCGGCGCTGTAAGCAACTAGGCTGTCGTTTCAAACATGGAATAAAACCACAAACACTGCATGCTTGTTTAAACCGATTGAGTTAAACAATATTGTTTTAATTGTGCGAATATCTTATATTTTAGTGAATTTTTATTTAAAAAAATTCACTAATAGAGAGGTATCGATGGTGAGACTTTGCAAAAATTTTTGCAAATGACCGCGAATTTGGGCCCCAAGAACCCATATCCAGGGTCAGTTTCGATTTTTATATGTTTGTATATATATATATATATATATATATATATATATATATATATATATATATATATATATATATATATATATATATATATATATATATATATATATATCCAACTGCTAACTCAAAAAATAATTAACCGATTTCGATAAAACTCGGCAAGTGCATTTCTTTAATTAATAGCTTGGATGATTTCGTTAGCCAGAAAAATCTGACACGGTTTTCCGGGAAAATTTTGAGTTTCCTTTCGAAAAAAATTTTTTTCTCCGAAAATTACAAAGATATTTCGATGAAATTTGGTGTACATATTGCTTTGGAAAAGACCTAACTATGTGGCAAAATTCAGCTTTCTAAGGTTACAGAAAATTAAGCTATTCAAATTTGAAACATTTATGTTTAGATTCACCGCCTTTCATTGAATAGTTTATATGAGATCTAGTTGTGGTTGTCATGGTAACGTAACATATGATTATTATTGCGCAGGTCTGTTAGACGCTGTAACTGACATTTACCGTATGCCGTATGGTAATGATATGAGATCGTTTATATTATGTTTTTTATTTGTTTGAGTGGACGAATTATTTGTGTCATTTGGGAAATTTTTATATACAAGTGCAAATTATTCCTTTATTAATGTTAGTGAGTGGAATAAACAGTGTTTGTTAATATTTTATCAACACATATATACGTAAATGGTTTATAAACTGTGTATTTGCATATTGAATAAATAAATAAATATAAAGGATCGAAGTTTTACAAAAGGGCTGATATTATACAGGGTGACGCGTTTCTACGGTAAAGCTGAATATAATTATTATTATACAAGAGACGAGAAAAAATTGTATAAGTTAATTATAGGGTGTCTTGAGCTGCATCTTATAAAATTATTTTGACAATCACCGGCTGGCCCACAAGTCGATCGTTGGTGATCCCTACACTTTTTTTTCGAACAGCCTTATTTTATTGCATTTTTTATCGAAATATGTTTGTAAGAAAAAAATCAAGACGCAGTAAGTACGTTTTGGTAGCAAATTTTCATTAAATGCTTCGAATTTCAATAACTCAATTTGCTATTAACCTAAGATTTGTTGGTTACAAAACCAACGTTTTAGGTATATTGTCGGAAAATTTTTGTACATTTTCAAACAATAAGTTATTTTGATAAAATATGGCACATTGTTTCTACTATATATTTTGCTCATAACCTTATCTCGTTTCTGTGCTTCTGTGTGCTCTGGAGAATGCATTAACAAGTCGTTATTGTAGTATAAAATTAAAACTTACTAAATGTAGTTTTGATAAAGCAGAATGAAAAAAGTGAATTTATTGACTGAGGAGTAATATTGTGTTGTATACTGGGAGAGTGTTTGAAAATGATCATGTTATATTCTATAAATTAATTATTTATCAACATATTATGTAAAATACTTCAACCACTTTATTTAAAACGTTAAAATGGTGTATCTGCTTGTCATAAAATTACTTAAAGCACGGGGGATACACTGTCTGGTTTGTTTTATTAGTGAATTTTTATTTTTTAAAATTCGCTAATGGAGAGGTATCGATGGTGAGACTTTGCAAACATTTTTGCAAATGAGTGCGAACTAGGACCCCGAGAACCCATATCTGGGGTTAGTTTCAATTTGTATATGTTTATATATATATATATATATATATATATATATATATATATATATATATATATATATATATATATATATCCGCACGATAACTCAAAAAGTTATTAACTGATTTTGATTAAAATCGGACAAGGTTTTCCTAGAAAATTTTAGTTTCCTTTCGAAAAAAATGTTTGTCTCTGAAAATTACAAAGCTATTTGATAAAATTTGGTGAATATGTTGCCTTGTGAAAGTCATTATTTCCGTACAGAAACTTGATACGCAAACAATGAAACCGTTTGCTGAAGGCAACCTAACGATCACCGGATCTTTTCAGAACTGCCCATTTTATGTTACATCGACTAAATAATGTTAATTAAATATTTGCATATTGCTTTTATTCCATTATTTATAATTTCATTAATAAAGGTTGTTAAATAGGTTAGACAAAAATTATTTGTCTTTGTGCCCGTACGGCCGTAAAGTACACCATTTTGTAGTTGGTAGCTAATAAATAAAAATACAATAATGAACTAGTATGGCGTAAAATAAAATACAGCCGTGTAAAAGTCCCAACAGTTTCGTTGTTCGTCTTTTTTTTTTAATTTATCACCATCCATTGTGACTAATCAGTGAGCTGATATTAATATCTCCAGGCGTTTTAACCCATTTTTAGTGTATTTTTATTTTAAAAAATTCACTAATAGAGGTATCGATGGTGACACTTTGCAAAAAAAATTTTCAAATGAGCGCGAATTAGGACCCCTAGAACCCATATCCGGGGTCAGTTTCAATTTTTATATATATATATATATATATATATATATATATATATATATATATATATATATATATATATATATATATATATATATATATATATATATATATATATATGTATATGTATATATATATATATATATATATATATATATATATATATATATATATATATATATATATATATATATATATATATATATATATATCCGTCTGATAACTCAAAAAATAATTAACCGATTTCAATTAAACTCGGCAAGTGCCTTTATTTTATTAATGGCTTGGATGAGTTCGTTATCCACGAAAATCGGACGGGGTTTTCCGGGAAAATTTTGAGTTTTCTTTCAAAAAAAAATTTTTCCCCGAAAATAACAAAGCTGTTTTATTGAAATTTACTATATGTGTTGCCTTGGAAGAGACGTTAAGTACCAAAATTCAACTTTATACGTTTATATAAAATTGAGTTATTCAAATTTTAAATTTTCTTTGGACAAAATTTTTTTCTCCAAAAATTACAAAGTTAATTTAATAAAATTTAGTGGATATCTTGCCATATGAAATACCTTACTACATACCAAAATTAAACTTTCTAAGTTTATAGAAAACTGAGTTATTCAAATTTGAAGCATTTAATAAAAATTCACTACCATAACGCACTTGCTGCGTCCAGAGTTTTGGTTATTAAATTGTACTTTAAATATAACCTCACAGACGCAATAAATACAAGTTATTTTGGCTTTAAAGTATTTATGTGTGAAGTTACAAGAGATGTTTGCAGTTAGATGTTCTGTTATTGTATTACAAATGTTTTATTTATAAAATTAAAAAGTACGTAATGAAAATAAATATAATTAATAATGTTTTATAGTTTGCAAATAAGTTAATATTTGAAGTAACTCGTTATATTGAAAATCATGAAAATTACTATTCTAGGTACATTTATAATTAAATACCAGAATCACTGTAGCTATGCAATTAAAGTAGTATATTGCATTTATTTGCATTATTTATAGATGCCGCCATATAAAATAATGTTTAGTTTGTGCTTCTCTTCAACGGCATTTTCTAAACAATACAAAATAAATATTATAGTGTTGTTATTTCGCTACACCGTCAATTGACGACTACAGTTTTTCGGCAAACATATACCATTTTAACCAATTAAAATATAGTCATTTCTAAGGAAATATTAGGTTTAAAAGTATCCAATCAAAAAATACAAATCTGAGAGTGTAAAAAAACCTTATTTCAGCCGCCATTAATATTTTAAATGTGTCTTACGTCACACCTACCGGAGGTTATGCAACGTCTGTACACACACACACCACTAGTTTGCAGGGTAGTGGTAGAGGGCAACACTATATCTATGTAACCGCTCGGCGGCAAATAGTAGTGATGACATTCAGGTGATTATTTCTCAACATTCACAAGATCATGAGCATACTACTATTACTACTTGTCGTATGCTAATTTTTGGAAAGGGGAAGAAGAAATTCTCCCCGTTTATATAAATAAATCATAATTATTAATTAATTATTACTGTAGCTGGCGGCTGCGGCTACACCACAGTAGTACAGTAGTGATGACGCAAACAACGATTTTTCAATCGGAGTGTTATCGGCTATTGCTTTTAGTAGTGATTAGTGATGGGAAAAACTGTTATATTGCTGTAACAGGTCGCAACTGTTACTGTTATTTAGAAATAAGAGTTAAATACAGGTTGAAAATAACAGTATGAATTATGAATTATTAAGAATTCCACGTAGACGTAGTAACAGTAGCTGAACCCGTCCGGTGGTGTAGTTGGGTAATGTTTAAGATAAAAAATATTCTTGTATTATGTTTAAAACAATTAATTAATTTTTTATTAAAAAAATGATGGAGGTTTTTTTGGGTATTCATCACTAATAATAATTTGGTAAAAAATTCAACAATGCAGAATTTCTTTCAAATTTTCTATACTAATTAAGTATTAGTTAATCACTGAGCTTGAAAACCTCTAGAGCCATCTTTTCCTTGAAAATGAGACTTATGAAATACATGAATTATTGTAAGCAAAAAAAAAATAATAAAAAAAAAATTAAAACTAATTTTTTTCTCTCTACCTATAGGGCGAAGTGTGTCTGGTTTCAACTATACCGGGTACAGGGAATATTGTTATAATTTCATTAAAATTGGTACTGTTTCTGAGATTTTTTAAGTTTCAGCGATTTTTTATTTTGCAGTAGTAATAAAAAAAAGATGTTTAAAATCGGACCCATTTCTTAGATTTCCAAAGTGAAAAGTAAAAAGGAATATTGATTTATTAGTTACATAAGGCAAAGAAGAATGAGCAAAGAAACTACCTAATATAATATAATACCTAAGGACTCACGTTAAAGCATAACTGTACGTTTGTATACATATCAGTAACGTAACATACTTTCGTCGACCAAAGTCAGTCAAATAATGTTCATCAACAAAAACTCAGAACTTTGAAAGTGTTCTGTTAGAAAAGTATTTTTTTAGTGTAAGACAATTTTTCTCAAAGAAAAAAAAAGAAACATCGTTGATTTTATTTACATTTTTCATATTTTGTGTTTGTTTATAAATTGTAAATATATGTGTGTGTTTTGTGTGAATCAACAACCTGTCAAAATTTAACAGTTTCATTGTACCGACGACCCTACGTTCCCAAAGCTGTGAGCACACTAGTATAAAGTAGTATGTTATGAAGTAAAGTCCGCTCTATACTCTATACCCCATTCCCAGTCTCATGTCCATTCATCCTGTTATAACAGTTGCGGATAAAAAACAGTATTATGTTATGAAGTAAAGTCCGCTCTATACCCCATTCCCAGTCTCATGTCCATTCATCCTGTTATAACAGTTGCGGATGAAAACAGAAGTTGCTTCATCGTAGCAGTGCAACAGAAACAGATACGACAACAGAAACAGATACGACTCCGAGTTCTAGTGTAAAGCGCAACAGCATCCCCTCCACTGTACCTGTTATTTGTATATATCCATAACAGGTTGTTACTGTTGCGGCTCGACAACAGTTAAAATATAACAGACTGTTAACTAACAACCCATCACTAGTAGTGATGGGAAAAACTGTTATATTGCTGGAACAGGCCGCAATAGTTACTGTTATTTAGAAAAAAAAACAGTTAAATATAACAGGTCTAAATAACAGTATGAACTATGAATTATCAAGAATTCCACGTAGACGTGGTAACAGTAGCTGAACCCGTGCGGTGGTGTAGTTGGGTAAAGGAGATTCGCTGCTACACGGGTTCAATCCCCGGGCGATGTAACTATCAGTTGATCATGCCTGAGGGGTAAAGGTGATTAATTTGAATAAAAAGACAAAAATAATTATGAAACAATGTGGATAGAGCAAAAACTTTAGATATCTCTAATTCTCTGAAACATAATTTAAATTGTTTAATATACTATGCAACTATATAATGTTTAAAATAAAAAAAATATTTTTGTTTTATGTTTAAAATAATTAATATTTTTTTATAAAATAAAATGATGATGGGGTTTTTCGGGTATTTATCACTAATAATAATTTGGTAAAAAAAATCAACAATGAAAATTTTTTTTTCCAATTTTCTTTACTAATTAAGTATTAGTTAAGCATTGAGCTTGAAAACCTGTATAGCCATTTTTTCCTTGAAAATGAGAGTTATATGAAATACATGAATTATTGTAAGCAAAAAAATAAAATAAATAAATAAATATATATATATATATATATATATATATATATATATATATATACATATACATATATATATATATATATATATATATATATATATATATATATATATATATATATATATATATATATATATATATATATATATATATATATATATATATAAACTATTTTTTTCTCTCTACCTATAGGGTGAAGTGTGTCTGGTTTCAACTATACTGGGTACAGGAAATATTTTTATAATTTCATTAATATTGGTACTGTTGAGATTTTTGAAGTTTCAGCGATTAGTAGTAGTAGTGTCCGTGTCTGTATGCCGTATCACCATCAACAACCTGATAAAATTTAACAGTTTCATTATACCGACGATCCTTCGTTCCCAAAGCTGTGAGCACACTAGTATAAAGTGTTAAGTAATGTGTTATGAAGTAAGGTCCGCTCTATACTCTATACCCATCCATATTTAGCATTCCCAGTCTCATGTCCATTCATCCAGTTATAACTGTTGCGGATGAAAACCGATGTTGATTTATCGTAGCTAGTTGCAGTGCAACAGAAACAGATACGAGTCCGATTTCTAGTGTAAAGCGCAAACGCAAATAGATTTCTGCTATGGTGTTTCTGGTCCTCCTGTAACCTGTCATTTTCATATATCTATAAGAGGTTGTTACTGTTGCGGCTCGGCAACAGTTAAAAAAATAACAGATTGTTAAATAACAACCCATCACTAGCTTTTAGTGAATTTTCTTTAAAAAAATCACTAATCAACAGATATATATATATATATATATATATATATATATATATATATATATATATATATATATATATATATATATATATATATATATATATATATATATATATATATATATGTATCACCTTGATAACTCAAAAACTAATAAACCGATTTTGATAAAATTTTGAAGGTAACTTCCTTTTATTAATGGCTTGGACAAGTTCGTTAGCCAGGAAAATCGAACTAGGTTTTACGGGAAAATTTTGGGTTTTCTTTTGGAAAAAATCATATCTCTGAAAATAACAAACCTATGGCAACCAAATTTGGCGAGCTCGTTTACATTGTAAAGCCCAAACTCTGGACCAAAATGTATGTCCCTGAGCTAAGAGAAAAAAGTTATAGGCAATTAATGAAGCAAAATTTTAGGGCCACTAAAAGCCAGAGAAGACGCAATACCAAAATATTGGATGTGTTAAACAAAATCTATAAAATATTACAGACAACATTTTTCTTTCCACGGCATAACAAGTTCAAGAAGTACCAGAAAAAATACTTTGCAAATTTTATAGATGTCAAACAGGATATTTGAAACGTGAAAATTAGTATAACTACTATTGTGTTTTATGAACGGTAAATATTACATAAAATGTACATTAGAATGTTCTAGATTTAAGCTACTCTTCTCGTTTTTTAAATTCGTTGCAAAATATGTTTCTAAAAACCTTACATATTACAAATGAAAAACTGAAGACCATTACGCGTTATCTATCGTTTATTGAACAATATTCTCCAAGTGCTATTGTGGTCGAATGGTTAGGTTGCTTGCTGGTTATCCAAGGAACGCTGGTTCAAATCGCACCGTTGACTGAATTTCCCTTTCAGCTTTTTTTTTTTACTTTTTTTCGTCTTTGATTCAATTTTAAAGTTATCTGATGTATTTACAATATTTTTAGCAACTTTTTGTTGAAAAAATCACTAATGAAAGATAAGCACTTTTAAGACTTTTAATTCAAGTTTAATAGCAGCTGTTGTTGTCCTTAGTTGGTAAAACCGTTCCACATTTAACATAGACGTAGAGATTTGTGACATCAGAAGAGGTTGTTTTCTTCTCTACAACCGATTAAAATTTTTACAGCATCACAGAATAAGTATCTAGTTCTGTATTTAGATCAGATTTTAAGTATTTTCAAATTTATTTAATTTATTTCTATCAGCTTATTTTCTTGTACAAAATGTTCTTTTAATTGCGCATTTTCTTATAAATGAATTTAATGAATTTTCTTTGAAGAAACGTTTGTTGAGAATTTTTGTGTGAAAAATTGTTCAGTTGGATGAAACATTTTTTAAACTATTAGGTATATAATTTGAATTTTATGTATTCATTAAGCAAAATTTTGTATAAAAAAATATTTAGCCAGTATTCCGAGAAATTTTTTGTGCTTCCGGTGAAATCATTTTTTGTATTTTGGTATTTAATAATAAATGTTTAATAACTTATCGTAAAAAATTGTTTACGGATTGTCTTGAAACAATTGTTTGCAAATTTTCATGAAATTTTTGTTGTCTTGTCGAAATAGTTTTTGGGAATAATTATATTTTGGTAGGTGGGTAAATAACTTGAAATGGTTCGTTGGCCAGGAAAATCGGACCAGTTTTTTTAAATTTATAAATTTTTTTTTTAATAGCGAATTTATTTTTTAACCTAATTTAATTTCTGTAACTTCTTCCATATTTAAGAAAAAACACTTTTTAGCGCGTCTTTTAGGCTGTCGTATCTTCAAAGGAGAGGGATGTATGAGTTTTTTTATCTGAAAGACCCTCTTTAATTTTCAACAAGAAGTACCCTCTGAATTTTTTCGCACTTATTTCTTTACACCCTATATATATATATATATATATATATATATATATATATATATATATATATATATATATATATATATATATATATATATATATCTTCTTTCGGTGCCATATCAGGTCCCCCTAACGTTGGCAATTACATTGGCGAGTTGTTCGTGGTTTTCGGCTAATCTGAATAGTTGTTCGGCACTGCGTATTCCAGTCCAATCGCGAATGTTCTTTAGCCATGACATCTGTTTCCTTCCAATTCCTCGGCTGCCTTCGATTTTATCTTTCATTATAAGCTGGGGCACCTTATATCGGTCTCCTCTAAGAACATGTCCCAGGTATTATATCTTTCGCACCTTAATAGTGACAAATAATTCACGGACGGCATTCGCTCTATTTAATACTGCTTCGTTGGTCTGCATAGCTGTCCAGGGTATTCGAAGCATTCTTCTGTGCAACCACATCTCAAACGCTTTCAGTCGACCGATCGTAGCAGCCTTCAGAGTCCAGGTCTCAGCTCCATACAATAACACGGACCAAATATAACATTTGATCATTCTTTGACGCAATCTTAGTTTTAAGTTGTCGTTAGAGAAAAATGATTTCATTCTCATGAAAGTAAAGCGCGCTGTTTCAATTCTGCACTTTATCTCTTTATCAGGGTCTAAGTGTTCTGTGATATAACAACCAAAGTATTTGAATTGGGTAACTCTCTCAATGTTTTGTTGGTCTATCTGTAGGAAAGCATCGGCGTGCGGTTGGCGACTGAATATCATAAATTTTGTCTTATTGATATTTATTTTCAAACCCATTTCCCTTCCTGTCATGTTTACACTATCCAACAACTCTTGAAGGCCCCGGACACTATCGCACAAGATGACCGTATCGTCGGCATATCGAATGTTATTAATCAGTTCACCGTTAATCTTCACTCCAAGGTCTTTATCTTGCAAAGCCTTCTTAAAGATTTTATCCGAGTATGTGTTGAACAATAGCGGGGAGAGAATGCATCCCTGTCTGACGCCTCGTTGAATGCGACATTCATCGGTTGGTCTTCCATTGATTCGGACCACTGCTTTCTGCTTCCAATATAAGTTCTCTATAATTTTTAGATCTCTCTCATCGATTCCCAAGGTTCTTAGTATGTTTAAAAGTGTTTCATGCTGAACCCTATCGAAGGCTTTTTCATAGTCTATGAAACATACATAAATATCCTTGCGTTGGTCACGACACTTTATATATATATATATATATATATATATATATATATATATATATATATATATATATATATATATATATATATATATATATATATATATTTATTTATTTATTATGTATCTATCCAACAGATAACCCAAAAAGTAAAGCAGTAATTAACCGATTTTGATTAAACGCGGCACGTACTTTTCTTTGATTAATTGCTTGGATAAGTTCGTTAGCCGGTCCCATCGGACCAACAAAATTTCTGAAAGAAAATTTTGTATCTCACAAAACAACAAGGTTATTTTGATGAAATTTAGTAGATATTTAACCTGGTAAATACTTTACTATTTACTGTATACCAGAATTCAACTTTCTTGGTTTATAGCAACTACAGTTATTCAAATTTGAAGCATTTAATGGAAATTCGCTACCAGAACGCACCTGCTGCATCCAAAACTTCCATGAAATGTATTGCTTTTCACCTATATAATAACTTAAAAAATTATAAATACTCAAAGTACACATTATCAATAATATTCTGAATGGTTTGTTATGGTGAATAATTATGTTATTTAAATTGAAATCTTTAAAATAACCCGCCATTCCATAATATTAGTATTTAGAACCTCGGTGGTTCAAGGGTAAGAACGTGTGCCTCTGAACCGAAGGGTACTGGGTTCGATCCCAGGGTAGTCCTTTCACTTTTTCAGTACAAACTGTAAAATTAACATCAACCGAGGTTCTGGCATTGTATTTGAGCAAGTTGAATGTCTGCACGTTCCGCCCTTCGGAGGGGGCATAAAGCCGTCGGTCCCGTGTCCATGCGATGTTGGGCACGTTAAAAATCCCTACCTTCCTTACAAAAAGACAGGGATTCGGCAAAATTTCCAGGATAGTGAGGTGAAACTGCTCCTTGGCGTCGGTGATTGGCCATAGTCGCGGAAATAGGCCGACGTTAAAGAAACAAAACACACATAATATTAGTAATTCTAAAGTCATTCTTTCTGCCTACACAAACTGCCTGGCATTGTCTGGGCACTGTGAAAATACGTAAATCTTTCTCTCTTATATGTTTGCGCGCTCTCTGTCCAGTTGTTTAAAATATACGGCTCCGCGATCTACTTGTGGAATAATAGATCATTGAGGAAAAGGTAATCCGCGATCTTGAAGCGTCTGTCATATTGAGCTTAGAATGACATTACATGGTTTATCGTATTTTCTTTGTCAAACCCTTTCATTTGATACTCATGTTAAGGAGGTTGCGAAGAAAAAGGTAATGCGCCATCTTATGGGGTCCGCCATTGCTTTTTGTTGTAATACGATACCTAATAGAGTTGAGACGTTTTGAATATGGATTCAATTTGGGGCAGCACCACAATGGACTTAGGGAGTCGCCCTGAAATATACCAGTTTGTACCCGTCGTTGAATTTCTGTTTTCCAGGTACACATTGTGCTGATCGTATAACAGATCTTTAGCACACTTATAAGCTATTTGTGTGGAACTGAGTCAAAGGCCTTCTTGTAATCCAAATGAGCAGCAAAGAGATTTTTCGTCCATTGCAAGCTGAATTGCAGACAACCGAATCAATGATTAGCGGTTTTACGAATCCTATAGGCACACCTTTTAATTATTATTATTATTATTATTATTATTATTATTATTATTATTATTATTATTATTATTATTATTATTGTTATTATGACTTTAGCCTACAAAGCTTTCACTCTTACTCAAAAGAGGACATTAACTTCTACCAGGTATTTGTTTCGATATATATGTATTGTGCTTGTAAACCCACAATTTAGGGTTTGAAATTTTGATGGAGATTCGCTACTATAATGCACTTGTTGCGTGAAACCTTTTAAGTAAATAACTATCTCGCAAGTTATCAAAAATACTTTATTTTCTTTACTTTATTTTGAAGGCCCATATCTTACAGACAGTACATCTTGGACATAGCTCAATTTCACATGTCGTTAGTGTTACATGTCTAGTAAAAGCTTTACGTAGCTTTTTAGGTGCACCTGGATTTTAGTAGCTTATAACTTGTTGAGAACGTACCAATTTATATTAGTATTTTGTATATCAATTTAAGTAAATCACTATCTCGCAAGTTACCAAAAAAACTTTATTTTCTTTACTTTATTTTGAAGGACCATTTCATGCAAAAAGACATACTATGGAGAAAACTCTCTCTCAGGGCTGCAACTAAATTCATCTGTTGCATTTACCGGTCACCTTCTGACAACAACTTTGTCCAGCTCTTTCACTACCTTTCTGAAAAAACCGACCATCTGATTTCTGAATATTCTTTCTCCGAGGTCACTATTCTTGGTGACTTCAATGTCCATAATAAGGAATCGCTAGGATTTTCAAAAACCGATCCACAAGGAAGAGCAGCGGAGGCCTTTGCAGTCAGCAATTCTTAAGCCAATATGGTTCAGCAACCTACTTACTTTCCTCGCATCCCAACACATAGCTCAAATCCCTTGGATCTCATTCTTACTACAAATCCTGACTGCTATAAGATATCAGTCACCGCCCCCCTGGGTCGATCAGACCACGGCATGGTCACTGCTTCCTGTGCAATGCAACCCGAGGTCACACAGTCATCACACCCACGTATCGTTTGGCACTACAACTCCGCGAACTGGGACGAAATGCGAGATTACTTTTCCTCATTTCCATGGTCGTCTGTCTGCTTCTCTCATCCTGACCCCTCTGATATCTCACAAAACGTCACCGAAATTATCCAAGCTGGCATGGAATTATTTATTCCACGTACACAAAAAATCTCTGCAGCCACTCAAAAGCCCTGGTTCTCTAAATCCTGTGACAAGGCCAGACTTGAAAAGGTCAAACCTCACAAAAAGCTTCTATACAATTCCAGTCAAGAAAACCGTCAAGCATTTAACGACGCAAAAAATCGCTTTGCCCGCATTCTTTCTGAGGCAAAAAACTCGTTTAATAACCACATCAAAAACAAAGTCCTCTTAAGCTCCAACGGCAGCAAACCCTTCTGGACTCTTCCTAAATCTATTGGGAATAATTTCTGCAAGAGCACGTTCCCACCTCTTGTCTCAGGGGATGAAATTGTTTCTACCGCCCTGGGCAAGGCTGAACTTTTTGCCTCGTTGCTCGCCGGCAATTCTACTCTCAACCCACCTCCAAATATTCAACCACCAACAGTCCCCAATGTCGCGCATAAAATGACGGATATTACTTTCAAAACTAAAAAGATACGAAAGATACTCTCTTCTCTTAATACCAGGAAAGCCTCTGGCCTTGACCAGATCCCATCAATTTTTCTCAAAAAAATGCGCACCAGAACTTGCTCCTGTCCTGACTCGTCTGTTTCAAACATCTTATAATAGAGGCATATTCCCTAGTAACTGAAAAACTGCTCGAGTACAATCCGGCTCCAAGAAAGGATTCAAAGCGCTTCCTAGCAACTACAGGCATATTTCTCTCCTTTCAGTCGTCTCTAAAGTGATGGAAAAGTATATAAACACCGAATTACTAAAATTTCTTGAAAAACACAGTCTAATCCATGACAGGCAGTATGGATTCCGTCAGCGCAGATCAACTTTAGACCTCCTTTCCTTTGTCACCCATTCTTGGAACAAGTCTACGGAACTACACGGTGAATCCCAGATTGTCGCTCTAGACAAATCCAAAGCATTCGATCAGGTCTGGCACGCAGCGCTGCTTAATAAACTACCGGCCAATGGCCTACCACCAAAACTCTGTACGTGGACAGCAAATTTCCTCTCCAACCGAAGCATTTATGTTGTCGTGGATCGCCATTCCTCCAAACTGTATCCAATTATTGCAGGAGTTCCTCAAGGTTCAGGTTTAGTCCCTACTTTGTTTCTTCTCCACATCAATGACCTCCTCTCTAGCACATCCAACCCAGTTTACAGTTACGCGGACGACAGCACCCTTCACTCAAATATACAATATTCTAAGCCGGTCTTTTTAGCCCAATTAGATGAGGATCGCAGTCTCATGGAGGGTTCTATCTCCGTGTATCTCAAAAAATATTAGACTGGGGAAGTAGAAATCTTGTACAATTCAACCCCACCAAATTACAGTCTTGCTTTCTTTATCAAAAGAGATACACCAGCCCTAGACCCATCACAATAAACAACCAAGTTATTCAAAGTAATGAGTTCTTTTCACTTGTTGGCATTTCTGTGGATCGAAATCTCAATTGGCACCAATATATCACATCAATTGCAGAAGCGGCTGCTAAGAAATTAGGGTTCCTCTTCCGGGCTCGCAAATACTTTTCACCAGCTAATCTCTATAGCTTATATACTTCACAAATACGACCAAACCTCGAATACTGTTCCCACATCTGGGGTGTTGCTGCCGCTTCTACACTCGCTATCCTGGACTCCATTCAGAAGAGAGCTATACGTCTCATCGGTGATCCTACCCTCCAAAGGCTGCCATCCCTTGTCCACTGACGTGTCGTTGGTGACCTCTCTCTCTTTTATAGATATCTGCACGGGCACTGCTCAGAGGAGCTTTCTTCCATAGTTCTTTCACCTGGTGCCCCCAACAGTTCTACCAGGGGAATAAAGCGAATGCACCCTTTAACTGTCCAGGTCACCAGACATAGAACATCTTGTTATGCTCGCTCTTCCAAGTTGTGGAGTTCCTTGCCGGCACGTGTTTTTCCTTCTCCCCCGAACCTCCAAACCTTTAAGTCCAGAATTAACAAGTTGCCTCTTTCCTCCTTGTCGACACCGACGGTACGATAGTATTTAGGCTGTAAGCCCTCGTGGTGTGTTGTTGAAATAAATATTAAAATAAAAAAATAATAGTGTTACATGTCTAGTAAAAGATTTACGTAGCCTTTTAGGTGCACCTGGATTTTGGTAGCTTATAACTTGTTGATAACGTACCAATTTATATTAGTATTTTGTATATTAATTTAATTAAATCACTATCTCGCAAGTTACCAAAAAAACTATATTTTCTTTACTTTATTTTGAAGGACCATTTCATGCAGAAAGTACATTTTTGGACATAGCTCAATTTCACATGTCGTTAATGTTACATATCTTGTAAAAGCTTTACGTAGCCATTTAGGTACACCTGTATTTTAGTAGCTTTTAATTTAACATGCTAACTTAGTATACTTTTTTGTATATTAATTTAGGTAGATAACTATCTCCCAAGTTACCAAAAAAAACTTTATTTTTTTATTATATTTTGAACGCCCATATCTTGCACAAAGTACATTTTTGGACATAGCTCGATTTTTCATATCATTAATGTTACACGTCTAGTTAAAGTGTAGTAGTAGCTTATAACTTTTTTAGAATATACCAACTTAGTTTACATTTTTGTATATTAATGACTTGTATTGTTTTAGGGCCAAAGTCTTCAGCAGTTGGTTCAAGTTTAGAGACTGTAATAATATACTATCAAAACAAAAGCTATGTAGAATGTACTCAAAAAACGCTGACTCCAAAAGGCAAAGCCGTAATACTTCTTACACCTTCAGCACGTCTAACCACAGAGGAGTTACAAAGATCCCAAGAGGCCATACAACAAATCAAAAACATTTACCCAGAAACAAACATTATCTACGTCACATCTGATGAAAATCACGACATATTCAATGACTTCGCAAACAGACATTGCAATGATTCAGTTTTGTATAATTCCAATGATATTAATACGCTGGTAACACAAATAACAGATAAATTAAGCAAGATACCTGCAACTGTCGTGAATGCTTATTGCAACAAATCTCAAGTACGTTTTGAAGATTACATCACGCCAAATTTAGTAACGTTTTATGAAATTCACACGGAATATATTCGTAGGAACGATGTACAAATCAAGGTAAGTGTAACTTCACAAAAATCAACTTGAACTTGGTTATACCTCTGTATGCAGAATGACATTGTGTTTTCTAAACGTCAGAATACGGCTTATGAAATTTTACAACAGTGTAAATACGACCATAAACAACAAGCAAAATCACGGCTCACGGAGCAAAATTGTGGATATATAAATGTCTTTTATATAGCACACGAATTTGTTGTTGTTTGCGATTATTTTGGCTGCCGATAATTATCCATTAGCCCATAATACACACGAATTTACAGTTCGTGTTTTTAGTGATTTTAAAATTGATTTATGTTAAATCTGGCCACACAAAAATTAGTCTGAATATCTAATAAAAAAATTATCCTAAAATTCATATAACAGGTCGTGTTTTTAAAATTTGAAAGATTTCGAAAACAGGCCACGGTTTA